>JABJVR010014685.1:0-42402 GCA_025773905.1 Chitala chitala | reverse complement strand
CCCTCCCCCACCCCTTTACCCATCTGTTCCTATGTAAAGCGTGCCACAATGAGAGATAACAGCTCAGCGAGGTACCCAGAGAAGATCGCCAGCAGTGACAAGGCCTGAACCCTGAGCTGTGGGTCATCACCGCAGTATCGGCATGACTCCATGTGCCCTGCTGTTATAATCAGAGCCCCGTGTTCACAGGAGAAAGAGCGGTCTGCAGCTTCCGCGTGCAAAACAATTCGGCACAAGGTCGATCTGTGACCGAGATCACTGCTCTTTCCTGGTTAATCTACGGCCCAGCTGTTGTGTGTCCGCACGCACGCACACGCGCGCACACACATGCAGACTCGGTGCACAAGGTCAATAACATTGTTGGGTGTTGATTTGGGCAAGAGACTGAAGGAAAACAGGGAACCACAGCAGAACTGGAATGTAGCGAGACCAAAACTGGGAATAGTTAGGCACATCAGAATTTGCTAAGCTCAGTTCTGAGGAACATGGGAAATAACTAGAATAACAGCTTTAGACAGCTATGTTTAGACAGGCCTGGAAGGTTCACTTGACTCCCAAGACAAAAAGAACCGTTCTGGTAGGCGGCCATCTGCCTGTCTGAGGTGCGTCGTCACTGAACAGCGGTAGGCGGCGGTTTTACTCTGCCCTTCAGTGCCTCCCGCCTCTGCTGCCGGAGGTCAGACAGCAGTGCCGCAAACTGTGACAGAAATTTAACTCAGCGTTACGGGTACGGCCATTTGACGCGAGACCTTCCCATACTGCACCGAGACACAACACCCATGGCTGAAAACTCACGGTCCAATTATATCCACTCGTGCGATGAGTGGAAGTAGTCAGCCAAGCAGGCCACTGGTTAATACAGTCCTTCTTATGTGCGCATTTATCTTTGTCTTTATAATCCTTCAATCGTATCGTATCGTATCGTATCGTATTGTATTATTCTTATTCGTGTTTTTATTTTATTTTATTCATTGTCTTTATTGTTGTCTTTTATTATTATGATTGTAAATAAAAATCTGTTTAAAATATCTGCCGGGATGATGAGAGATGAATACGCAGTAGTGAGTTCACTCTTGAGAGATCTTTCTGCCCATGTGAACAAAAAAAAAGATCATTTATCTTTATTTTCATATTTTACATGGTAATTCATAAAAGCAATGGTCAAAGAAAATTAAACTTTTCACTTTTTTTTAGTAGTCCTTTCCAGAATTTTTTATGGGCTACTCACATCGGTGTAAATTTTTTTTTAGCAATCCGATAAATAAATTGGTCAACTGAGAATATATAGGCCGAACGTGTCGTCCGGGATTATGTAATATATGCAAAAATGACCCAAACACGTCTTTAGACCATAAAAATCTACTTACACTTAGTTGCTGACAGACTAAGCCGAACTCACTTGTGAAAGAATACATTATTCATACCGTCGTTAACATGCAAATTCATGGTTGGTGACAGGTATACGCTCCATTGACCTCCACGGCGAATGAACGTGAATTATTTATCTGAAGGGCCATATTCCAGCCTCAGACGGCAAACATTCTGCAGTCTGCCCGGGATTACACATAAAGAAACGAGCAGAATTAATGCCCGTTAGCTGAATCAATTAATAAAGCATAAGTGTTACTTAATAGAGAGCGACACCCCTTATCTGCCCACTCCTGTGCTGTGTGTGTACACAGGGGACAGGACAGGGTCCGCCAATTAGCTTTTCAAAGCAAAACCATCCAAAAAAAACCTGAGGAAACAACTGTAACACCAAGCCTTCACCAGCAAGACCAGTATAGAGGGTGGAAACAAACAGGACTGTTGGTAACACTCGAAAAGTGGGTAACAAAAAACATGCTGGAATACTGCAGAGAACCCCAACCGACTGGCCAATCAGAGCTTTTCCTTTCAGACCCATGCCTCCATGATTCTCTGAGCACACAGCTTGTTGCGAGGACCGAACTGGCTATCTGACAAAGCACACCTGGTCTGGAAGTACAAACGCTGGCAACTTTGCAACGATGCCTTTCTAGTTCTAAAATCAGGCATCAGCTTATGCTATTTTATAAAAGAAAAAAGAAAACTCCGCCTTTATGTGCTGAATACCAACTAGAACCAGTGCACACAATTCAGTGACAAAGGTTTTACAGGTAAGCCACACCGCATCTGTAACTCCCATTCATTTGAATGTTGAAGCACTGCGGGCTGATCTAAGGAGGTAAAGCCTACACAGACAGGATCACCTTTAAGCTGTGTTTGACCCTTATGCTGTCCTTTTAAAGGTCTGAATTTGTAAACACAGGGCAGGAAGAAGAAAGAATGAGAGAGAGAAGGAGAGAGAGAGTGACACTCAATCAGTAGGTTGTCTCTTATACACATTAGGAATTTTGATGGGTGTCAGAGGTTGGGAATGTTCAACCTAAGATGCTGGTTCACACTAAGCATACACATGCTGAATGACCACACACAACATGCCGTCAGTCTGCTGAGACTGCCCTTGAGTCCAGCCAATGAGCAAACACTGCATCAGTCTACATTTCTACCTGTCTCCTCCTGCACCAGTCTACATTTCCACCTGTCTCCTCCTGCAGCAGTCTACATTTCCACCTGTCTCCTCCTGCACCAGTCTACATTTCCACCCGCACCAGTCTACATGTCCATCTGTCTCCTCCTGCAGCAGTCTACATTTCCACCTGTCTCCTCCTGCAGCAGTCTACATTTCCACCTGTCTCCTCCTGCACCAGTCTGCCCACAAGACCTGAAAGGTGAAGAACTGACATAGCTGAGAGGCTGCAAAGTGGGGGCAGTATTGGAAAATAAACACGGAGTCTGCACCTATGGGCTGTCTGGCCCTGCATAGACCAGGTGTATCCACAATGGATCCACCAAGCTAGCCAAAAAAGGGAACTGATAGAGAGACCCATAAGAGAAAGAGAGAGAGAGACGGAGAGGGAGAGAGGAAGAGAGAGCCAGAGAGAAAGAGAACGAAAAAAACAAAGTGAGAAAAAGAGTGAAAGAGCGAGAGAGAGAGAGAGAGTGAGAGAGAGAGAGAGAGCGCGAAAGAGAGAGAGAGAGAGAGCACGAAAGAGAGAGAGAGAGAGAGAGAGAGAGAGAGAGAGAGAGAGAGAGAGAGAGAGAGAGAAAGAGACGGGGAGAATTCATAAATGGCAAGAATGTGTAATTAAGCCTTTCCTCCCATACATTTCCTCCACCCCAGGAAACAAAGAAATGACCCCTGACCTCAATCCCAATTCACTGTATCACATCCACCACCACCTCCCCATTATACACTGGTCCAGGGGTGATGATTTAAGACGTCAGCAGTGTGATTCTGCGTGTACCCGGGGCTGCGTGAGTAATCGCACTCGCCGCAGAGCGGGGGCAGCCGAGTCGTCGCGTGTGAGCGGGCGCCTCACAAACACTTGCACCTGAGGAGGAGAACTCACCAATGTGGCAGACACTGCAGTGGACCTGTTCCTGTTTCAGACTCTCTGCAAACCCATCAGCACGGACTGCCGGTGGGTACGTAACTGCAGCACAACCATTAAAACATCTGGCCTGTGTTTGGGGTTTTTGGTGAGGGGTTTTGGGACCCTACTTAAAAAAATACTCCCAACCTTAGGCAGAGTAACGGCCCTTTCATATTTAAATGCCTGTATTAAAAAATATCAGCGCATACGTACTCAGATTCACACCATATTCCCAAGACTACAACTGCTTTTATGCACAAAAGATTTACTCACAGGAAACTGCTCTTTCTGCCTCCCGTAACCAAGGTGACTGAGCTTTCAGGAAGAGAACATGGGCTCAGTGCCAGCTTGGGCATGAAGGGGGCACAGGCATCATTTCGCAAGTGCGCACGCTGGAGCCAACGGGCACCGCAGATCGAGGGGAGAGGACCATCACGTTGAAGAACAAACGCCAATGGGCAGAGGCAAACTGAAGCAGTGGTGTGAATTTAAAAAGCCAACATTGGAAGTGTCACAAGGAGAAGCAGAAACAAGGGGAGACTCGGACGTGAGTGAAGGAGGGTTGGTGTTTTTTTCGCGCATACGCAGCGAAATGCCAATACACAAAAACCACAAAACCTGAATAACACACAAGCATCGAACTGCAGAAATTCCACCCAACACTAACTCAAACACAGTATAATGAGATGGCAAATCAGGTTAACAAACACCCTGAAATACAAAACACCCAGGCGAAAACAATAACATAGTTCAACTCTTAAACGAAAAGGCGGAGCCCCATATCATGTAAATGGGAACAGGCCCTAAGGCTACCCTATGACAGGAATATGACGGCTCCTTAAGCGAAGCTTTGATATACACTTCGTTTCTTTGTTGCTGCTTTCCTCTTCAGAGTCCAGTACACGTGAGCTAGCAGCATAATTCGGCACCATCATCCAACCCTGCTCCCCAGAGGAAAAGACACTGGGGCTTAACAGGCCCCTCCTCCCAACTAAACAGCCACTTAATTGGCCGAGCTGATAGAGATGATGTCATCCCATGTAAGAGGGAGTCAGGCTCTGTTTAACAGAGCACAACAGCCCAAGAGGAAAGCCGGATGGCTGTCAAATCCCCTCCTGTCGGAAATGCAAACACTTCGCTCAAAAGCCCACGAAAGACAACAGAACCGTTCCGACTTTCCTGCTCACGAAAAGACGCCGCTCACCTCCCCTGGAATTCACCTGGCACATTACGTGCATGATTCCTACTCTTCAACTTCTTGCCGCCCAAGGCACAGGACAGCTAGGGATCTCTGCTACTGACCTCTCGGGATAGCAGAGTCGCTGCTTAACATTTTGCAGTCAGCGTGCAGAAAAGTTTCAAAGGATTGTGTTCACAACCAACAGGTTATTGTCTCTGAACCTAGACAGAGGATCTGGAAGTTGAGGAAGTGGTTAAAGTATAACATCAATGTACAAAAATCTTTTTTGATGACAGAACCTGCTGGTCATGAAAAGACAATCAAAAAGTCTTAGGATTTTAATAGGCATAATCCACATTCCTCACAAAAGTGTCTCTGTACAGGACGCCCCGTCCTGTCTATACTACAAAGAATCGGCCAGTGTGGATACAGCATCAGTGGCGAGTGACTTGTGTAGCTGCTGACACACAAAGTGTCTACTTCTGCACCATGTACAGCAAAACTAAAATGACAGTGACACAGCCTGAAGGCAAAAAGCTGCCTGGCTAATGTCACCAGAGGATACTCACAAGGACACGAGTCATGATAGTCACCCAGGGTCCAGCTAGCTTCTGAGCCTCCCACAACACCTTCCATCATGTCAGTTAATGAAACTGTCTTCAAATCCAGCTATTGGCAAAGGAACCAGGCTTCCCACAATCAGAAATCACACACAATTATGAGACAGATGTGTATGAATCAGAAAAACGATAACCAATAATGAAGAACTTAAAAAGAGAGAGAACTGAAAGGTGCATTATCGAATTACCTAAAGGAAGACCTCTCAAAACAGGAGAAAAATCTGCACAGATAAAAACCAGAGGGACAAGACACACCATCATGTGGTCTGCAGGATGTTATGCAAGACAGGATGTCAACACACACCTTAAACACATCCCTCATAAGTGTTCCAGGGCTGAAGGGTGTCAGCACGGAAGGTGGTGGGAGGAGAACTGGACTGCAGCCCAGAGGGTTACTGATTCCAGAGCCATGACCTACCTCTGCTATGCTGCGTCACAAAACACAGAAGGACTCAGTCGTTTGCCAAGTCAGAATGGGCAAGGTTAAAATTATGTGCAGGTTTCACCGGATAAGACCATGTTCCAGAGATGAAGGATGCTAGGCTAACAAACCGCGCGATGCATAATCGGACAGGGTCGGGTCCTGCAGTCGTGCTGCTCACAGAAACTTCCGGTCACAGCGGTGAAACCACCAGGAAAAAAAGCCCTCAAAGCAGAAGCTCAAAGTGACTGGAGCAGACGTCATTCCCCACACACCTCCCGAATTAATCATGCTCCTGTGACCGCGCTGCATTTTCAGTCCTAGCAGCGTCGAGCGACGCAGGTAGCGTGGCTCTGCAGGGCAGCCGGCGCCATGGAAACACCCCATCACTCAGCGATTACCACTGGGAAACATAAATTTGCTTGTGCCATACAGTGCGAATGAGTGACCGGAGTCAAGGCGAGGGCGATTATGCCAACACATGAACACATTAATCATCTGCTCCAGACAGCCAGACAGTGTCGGAACCTCTTGACTTTGTAACACGTCATCTTCTAAAAGCAAATGTGTGGACACCTCCTATATTTATTTTAACAACTCTGGAAGAGCCGTTCATCCTCTCATCATAACGAGGCACACGGCAATCATAATGATATCAGGATCTTACAAACTCCATGACAGCAGTTGGTACCCAGTAAGTCTAGAACCTGCATGTGGAACTGGTTTATGTACCTGGGGCCCAGCTCTGCTACCCAGAGCTAGGCCTTTAGTTCAACCGCTAACATCACGCGTACCTAAGCCTCATGAGATCGGATGACCACCAACCCCTTTTGAAGTTCAGCAATCCACACTGAGAGGCACACGAGGCTGTTAAAAAAGCAACGTTTCAATTAACGCGAGCAGGTGAGCAAAAAACAGCAGGCGTTCCTGAAATCCCGCTGGCTCTTTTCCATGAGGGCGGGGTTTACATTAGCAAAGTGCACATCCTGTCATAGACAGTGTGCGCCATCCTCGATGAACCGAACAGGTATTATGCTCACGCACACGCACACACACACACACACACACACACACACACACACTAAATAAACTATGAAGGTACAGTTCATGGGGCGGTCAGAACATACAAATGAAAGGACTTGGGCCCTAAGTGGATTACTGCGTAAAGCCCATTACAGCTGAGCAACTTCCCTGTCCCAAAACGCAGCTGCCTGGCCAGGCGTCAAAGCTCCTGGATAAAGCCCTCAGAATTACTGAGATGAGCACAGGGTCCAGCGAGCATGGGGGACAGCAGAATTATGTGCCGTGGGCCCTTCCCCTTGAGGAGCGTGACATGTCCCACAAAGCACTCCTCCTGCATTAATATGACCTGTCTGTGGAAGCCTGGATGATGCAGCCACTGACTTGTTAAAATAAAAATGTTTTTTTTAAAAAGTGTTCATTTTCACATCAGTCAGAGTAGATCCTCAAGACCACACACCTGTGACCAGGAAGACCCAGACATCAGCAGGGAACCAAGGCAGAAACTCTCTCCCTGTCTAGACAGAGCTAAATTAGGTCATTGCTCCCAGCTCGTGGCATGGACCAGTCCAGATTCGGAAATCGCAAGACTCCAACTATGACCAGTATTTGAATCAGTTAGCAAGAAATCCTGGACTGAAACCGTAACCATTTAAAGAATCGGCATGCAGCAGTGAGGTTGCTACCATCGGCCAAAATCGCTCAAGGACGCTGGAAAAGCCATGCTTTCGGGATGCCTTATTAGTTTTAAGAGGTTTAAACAGCTTCTGTGTGTGCCTGAATTATCTACACAAAAATGACTACACGGGCCCAATGCGCCGTAAAATTAAGTAGACACAAACACAGCACTGCCATCTAGCTTGGAGACAGGTCTCAAACATAATATCCACTACGGGGAGGGCACTACCCTTCTCAATTGTCATAATTGCCTCAGCATTGCTCCAAACAATACTCCAATCTCATGTTCCTAGCGAAGCTGGTCAGATGTTCTGGGATAAAGCGGTCAATTCGATTTTAAAGCGCCTTATGGACTCGTCACATCTGTATCCTTTGCACTGTACTTCAGTCGGACAAGACATTTTGCCATTTCAGAGACTGGGACGACTGCAGCAAGTCAACCTTCCGCTTCATACTACAGCAAGTATACAGTATGTATGTCTAGCCCCAAGGAGTACCCACAGAGACAGCAGAAAAAAAAAAACATCCAATTTATTCGCCGTCAACATTCTACAGTAGTGGTGACAACTTATGACCACACAGTGCATGTTCCAAGGCCACTTTCTTCCCATTCCTTTCCTTGTGGAAACCGTATCATGTTGCATCACAGCCCTAGGTCCTGTTTGTCAGGGTGCAATCGCATTAGCATCTACTTCACTCAAGCTAAATCAGTGAATCTGTTCGCCTAAACCAGCTACCATAGTGCACTCCGTTCAGTAGGCAGGTAGGCAGGGTACAAGCAGCTGTGAAAACAATTAACCTGCACCCCACTACAATTAAAGAAAGCACATTAGCGCCATAATGAGTGAGCTCGTTAGTGAGTTAAGTGATCGATGAACGGTACTAAAGATTACTTTTAAACGGTGGCCTTTTTGCCAAGAGTAAATTAGCAGGTCACCTTCCTCAATGTCATAGTCATCGTTATGGCCGTTAGCGGTTTTTAAAAATGAAAAGCATGAAAGGACAACATAAAGAAACAGGTCTAAAGGAAACGGACTATAACAGTGGGGGCCCAGGGTCACCTGCTGGATGAGGTAGCAAGATTAATGCAGCGAATGACTGCTGCCGCAGCGACTATGACAATTACCGCGGCACACGGGCGGTGCGGCTGGCCATTGATGGCTCACGGAGCCAACGTCTCTTCGCAAACGGGTTAACCGGGCAGAGATTGAACGGCGGCCGTCACTGTAACAATGAGTGGATTACTGCTTTCAATCGCTAAGTCCTGCCTTTGTGTTGAAACAGGCACCGGCTTTGCCCATGGAGCGACGCCCAGCATCGGATCGAAAAGGAAAGTTCACGTGTCACAGGAGCAGCGCGCGGCTAATTAAGTGGCAATGCTTGGCTAATTTATTCGCAGGATCAACACTGAATCACAGTGAGCGAAGACAGGAAAAAAAAAAAAGAAATAAATGCCCCAGTTACATCACCTAACTGGGTCACTGGCAACCCCTTACATCATTAAAAGTGTTTGTGATATGAAATATGCCAATAAAATCAGGAAAAAAAAACATCTGAGAAACAAGTGTTACGTGCGCAAATGTACGCGGTGGGGAACCAAAATACACAAAGTAATAAAAAATAACAAATCGTTCTTGTGTAGAGATCAAAAAAGGAATGACAGAGGAAACCTGGAGAAGCTAACACGCTGCAATCTGCACTACTGTAAAACAAACTCACAGCGTAGCTTTTCAGCAAACTGCTCTTCGGTCCTGTCTCCTGGGCACATCATCATGGTCAAAAACAAACAAACATTTAAAAAAGCACAATCATTTTTTAAAGCGTTTTAGAGCTAATCCAACTATGAGATGATACGGTGCTGAGCACAGCTGCGTGAGACTGCCTGACCTGCACCTGGGAATGTCCTGGATTAGACTCAGCTCTCTGGCAAACAAGAGCTAATAGGTAACTGTCGACGCACTGAAAATCCAGCCTGCCCTGCAAAAAGTTTAAACACTAATTTGGGTACAGCTTCTCCATTATGTGACCATTTAAAACAGCAAACCAAAAGGTAACCAACTTTGGCTGTCATGCAACGCTCTAAAATCTTGGCTTACTCGCCAACGTGGTGACACTGGGCTCTGTGTAATTACAATCAGTCACTGTTAGTTAGGTGACTGTGCATGTCACAAACGCACAGGTGTACGCTGGGGACATCCAGGGTCTGCTCCAGCCCATCACCGACGCTCGTTTCCCAGCTCTCCTGTGACTTTTGAGCTGAGCCTCCGCTGTCTCAGCATGGCTCCTTTGTTGGGGATGCCCGTAATGGCGCCCCGCTGGTGTCTGCCGGGGGCTGGTCTCAGCAAGGGCTACAACGGATTAGGGAGGCAGGGGCGAGGAGGATTATGGCAGACGTCCATGTGCTGTGTGTGTGTGTGTGTGTGTGTGTGTGTGTGTGTGTGTGTGTGTGTGTGTGTTTGTGGGGGGTTCTAGGTGCCCTGATAAAAATTCCACCACACCATGTGCAACACCTCATCCTTAGCAGTTTACACCATAAAAGGAAAACGGAGCAACCGGCCAGAAGACAACATCAGCCACGCACCCTGATCCAAAACCTTAAAATCCTAAGTATGTGCGGATTTTGTAATGCAAGACATTATTTTAAAGAATAAGCCACATTTTAATGTAGAAAAACAGCTGCCCTCCCTCTGTGACCACAGGATTTTAAGGGTATAGTGAACCCTGCTATTTGCGCGAGAGATCAATTTTTCACAAGTGAAACTTGTAACTCAACTCTGCGATCTGGCACGGTGCTGAGGAGGACGTACGAATGCGCTCAAAGGAACAGTACATACAGCAAACGGTTACTGATATTAAAAAAATCTATTAACATGTTTAAAAAAAGAACAATAGAAATTAATGGCAGGATAAAATCCTTGTTCATGACAGGTGGTTAAAAAAATTGAGTACATGTTCCGACCTGCATGAATTTATGAATCAAGAGAAGGAATTACACAGAGACGAGACAGTTTTGTAAAATCCCTCCGTTTCCTAAGTTACCCAAAACCGGCACCTTTAATTAGCCATTTTTCCCCTAGTATTGCCACGTAAATAACAAGGGGATACGCTGTTTAAACTGCTATAACACAAAATCCTCATACAGATGTTAGAACACAAGACATCTCTCAGGTGGACAATGTGACATTTTACTTGGCATCATATCAAACAGTCACATGATACAACCCCCCCCCGCCCCAGGAAACACACCGGCCACTTAAAGACTCAGCGTCACATGCAGTGAAACCAGAAGTCATTCAGAGAAAACACTTCACACCAACCCAGCCACAGAATACCCGGGCACAGTCAATCAAGAACAAGGCAGGAAACGTAGTTTGGATGTTAACAATATGTTTCAGGCTGTGCAACATCCTGTCTGGTTCCAGAATTCCCAACTTAGAAACCGGCCTTGCCAAGACTGACGTCAAACCACCATTCATGTATTCACTGGCCACTCACCAAACCATTAGGAAGTCTAGACTTCCATCACAGTAAAATGTTCAATTCGGAGACGGTTGAATGCCTAACATGTCCCGTTTGCTCTTGTTATCATCCACTTAAGGCACAGTGCTCTCTGGTGACATCTCATATGACCCTTGACCTCTCGAGCTGAAGCCCATCAGCCAGAGAGAGCTCAGATGGAGCTGAATGAGCAGCGTTCACGGGAGGAGCTGAATTTTACCACCGGGCTGAAAAGCCAATCATTCCATTTCATCCGGCTTAAAGCCGGATGACCGTTTAAAATACACATGGCCGTAACGACAGCCACAGTGCCAGGAGCAGCGAGTGGAAAGTAGAGCAGTCCTGGAACCAGTGACACTGCTCAGCCAGTGGTTCACATTACTGTGTCAATTTGACACAAGTTCACTGCGTGACAATCTGTTTAAAATGATAGTGGTGATTATGCACAAACAGAAATACAAAAGTGGGAGGGGAAAAAAAAAATCAATTCCTTAGTTCTCTGTAAAAAAGAAATATTTCCATACACACACACACACACACATACACACACAGACACACACTCACACACACACACAAAGTTCTATCAGATACAATATTCAGTGTAGCAAAAGCTTTCTAGCAAAAGCTAGACTGACAGCCTGTCTCTCTCTCTCACACACACACACACACAAATACACACACTTGTCAGCACTTTCCATTAGCAATAGGAAGGGGTAAAGGACACATGGTCTGCCCTCTGTGTAGCCCCAGGCTGCCACCGGACTGGCCACAGTCCTGGCCTTTATCCTCAGGCCACCCACACATATCAGATCCATTTCAGGTCATTCGGCTGAATGGCGCATTGTCACACACAAAGTACATTTCCCCGGGAGCCTGCAGCAAGACGGGGAGTGGAAACTGTAAACTGTAAAGCTTAAAGACCGGGAGAAACAGGGGGCGTTTCAGCAGTATCCTTATGGCACATCCTTCGCCTCGGCATGCCTGTAGCATGGCAACAGGGATCACCTGCTTTGGTACACACTGAGGAACGAATTGTGCTGAATGTCCTCTGTTGGTCTGTCTTTCTGTCACATTTCTTTGTCTTGATTAATGACCTAGAAGAATGCTTTGCTAAAACAGAAAAATAAAAAACTGTTCTACCCCCAGGCACATGCAAGGTGTGTGTGTGTGGGGGGGCCAAGTTTTATGAAATTTCAGTGAAACAGTAAGTGTCATTGAGAAACTAGAAATTTCCTTGTCAGGAGACCTACTGGAACTTTAATGGTTCACACAGGACGGTGACTACCAACAAGAAATGACACAAGTGCCATTCAGTCAGTCATCATTATGAGTTAGATCCGTCCACACATGATTCTCAACAACATACTTCAATAGCTGTTCCTAGCTGTCTGTGGTCTGCACAGTTGATCTACAGCAACGTTAACATGATCTGTACCCCGCTGAGATCCATGCACCGTCATGGCCCAACCGCACAGCTCCCAATCCTCTGACGGTCTCGTTTGGCAATGGACAATGAGGTGGAGATAAATGTCTCACAAACAAGACGCAAGCCTCAGAGCTTCAATACCAATCTTTTAAAAGCAAACACATGCTGTATGTTATCTAAAATTAAAAAGAGATAACGGCATATGCCGAGCGCAGCAACAAAAACGGCGATTCACAGCTTTTCAGAACACAAAGCAAAACAAAACACTTCTGTCTCAAAGTCCAACCTCACAGCATTCTCGCTGGGCCCAAAGCTACATTTTAGAAAACACAGCATTTTGGCAGAGAGATTCATCGTTTTCAACACTTGGGTATATTCAAGTACATGAGTAATTCAAAATAAAATTATGTAGAAGGGTTAAAACCCTTCCCACAAGCCTGAATTGGATAAGGCGGTTTAGCGAATGGATGGATGGATGGATAAAAAAGTAGGGGCATGGCAGCTGAACGGTTAGCACTGTGGCCTCAAATCATCAGGGTTGGCAATTCAAAAATCAACCCTGTTTTGTGTGTGTGTGTGTGTGTGTGTGTGTGTGTGCGTGTGTGTGTGTGGAACTTGCAAATTCTCCCTGTGTTTCAGGAATTTCCTCTGGGTAGTCCAGTTTTCTCCCACAGTCCACAGTCCAAAAACATGCCTTGTCAGCTCATGGGCAATTTGGGAATGCCAGTACTGTGTGTGTGAGATTGTGCCCTGAAATGAGTTGGCATCCCATCCAGGGTGTCCCCTGCCTTGTGCCCCAGGCTTCCTGGCCCAAGCTCCATCACAACCCTGCATAAGATAAGTGGTAGGGAAAATGAATGAATGGCTAAAAAAAAAAAAACTTATTTAACCCTAATTGGAGTAAATTTTCTCAACTGTGAAGTGTACACTAAAAGAAATACGCCAGCAACCGGCACAAGAGTATAATGTATCAATCAGACACTATAGAAACATCTGAAAGGAAACCCTGAATATTCTCAGTGAGTTTGGCCTCTGTATGTAATTTCCAATTCCATGTATATTTGGGAATGCCGTTTCATTAATGTTCAGCTTGCTTTGGTGTTAGTGTAGAATAGCTGGAAATTTCGAGTGTGCCAATAGACAATAGGGAACCCCTTTTAGCATAAACAAGCTGAAACGATTAAATGATTAAACATCTTCAACTCTGAATTCAGGAAGCCTTAAAAATCTGTTTACTTTCTGACATCTCAAGGGGGGGGGGGTCTGCTTTTACTAGGGTATGTGTCTCCGAAGGGAAACGTCCCAGAAAGCGCGTTGAGAAGTGGTGGCGGGGGGAGGGAATGTAGAACAGTAACCAGAAGGCAGCGGCTGACTGGATTAATTAAAGAGGCTTTTAAAAGCGCTGCCTTCCACACAGACGGTACACACCGTCTTCCAGCTTAAAGACAACGGTCCCTGAGGGGCGCCTCCATTCTTGGGAAGATGATTTGTGAGCATCCAGGCTTTTCAGGAGACCGAATCAGAACAAAAACCCCACGAAGTTCCCAAACATATTCTGCCAGGGCCAATTCTACATCTGCCACATACACCTCTAATGGCACTTGACCTGTATCACCGTCCTTTCACCCATTCATAAAAGCATATATGTAATATGAGCCACCACCATTTTAAAATTCCATTCTCTCCCAACATCCACCAAATCGATAAAACGGACTGGAAGGCCGCCCACCTTTGGGCATGGCCTACATTCCTGTGGATCCCAGTTAGCCGGAATCAAGCGGGTAGTCTTGTTCCAGAGGCCCAGAACCACTGCCTCCAACGACCAAGACCGATGACCGTGACGGTCATTACAGTCCAGTCTCAGCCAGTCCCTGCTAGTACGCGCTCTACCACTGGCTCCGCCCACAGTGTGCTGAACTGCGTCTGCCACAGACCACTGTGCCACTGCACGGAGCGGAGTCCGCAGTCAACTCCTACCAGAGTAAGATGCTGGCACGTACCCAAACCTGAGGAGGTGCCCAGGAAAACAAAGACAAGCACCAAAGCACCAGCCAAATGGACTCCTGTGCAGCTTGTGGGTTTGTAGGTAGCTTTTTAGAGCACATGAAATGGCAGCTCGTGTATGTCTCATGGTTCAAACGAAAAAAGGTGTGAAAACAGGAGCAAAGGTATGAGGAAAAGACAAGGGCAGGCAAGCCCTGGGGATGACTAGGATTGATGGATGCGTCACCTGGGCTGTGAAGGGGGGGCTTTAAACCATGAGGTAGCAGCGCCAGTTTAACGAGGAGAAAACCTCACGGGAAGACTGAAAAGGATGTCATTATCCTTCAGTAGCCACCGACAGTGCAGAGTCATCTTTTTTAGAAAATAGGCTAAGGCAAACTAACTAGGTATTACTCATCTTTGCTTATTTTATCCAGACACTTTTTTGCATGCAGCTGTTCCGTTATTAACCGCTTTGACAGACGGCCGTGTTCCAAATTGCTACGGGAACAACTGCAAACAAACTGCAACAGACCAACACAATTCAGAATGATACAATTACTGTTTTCCACAAAGCCATGTTAGATTAGCTTATATGCTATTACAAACTTCAGCTGCTGACTGTAGCTAATGGCTGAGTTGGCATCATCGTATAGGGATGGTGCTGGGTCTCAATTCATGCTCATGTCCAACTGACTTCCCTTTGCACCTGTGAACAGACATAGGATGGGCCAGTGTGGCAGCCGCAGCATCTTCAGTGAGTGAAGCTACAGAAGGTGTCACCGATGGACCATAAGGACCTAGAGCTAGACAAGTGACATAAATCTTACAGGCAGCACCAGCCCGGTGGGCAGCGAAAACAATACGAAGGTTGTATGTTCGTCTCCCAAGAGGCAGACCGCTATCGGGTCCTGAGGAACCGCACTCAAGAGATCTCAGAGATGCACAGAAGCAGGCAACGCCCGTGGTGGGCGTCAGCACAGCGGAAGCGGCAGAAGACAGCAGAGTTCACGAGGGGTCGGTCCCCGAGGGCGGTGACCTCCAGGCGCAGGCTTGGCTTGTCTCCCCGACAGGTCGAGGAGAGTCAAAAAGAAGCCCACGGAAGAAGCTTTCCCACAGCGCTTGCTGTCTCCGCTCCGCTCTCTCTGCGGCTTGCCAGCATCATTAATCTTCTCTGCCAGGAGAGCGCTAGCTCAGGCATAAACCCCATAACTGGGCGCCGCTGTAATCGAGGCCATCTTCAACAACAAGGCCCGCTTCCGCCCATCACGGTAGGTGGCACAGATTGGTCCGTTTGCTCAAACTCTGTCCCCGAAATTATTGCACCGCAAATTTTTAATAGGGGCTATAGGCACAGTACAGCGAAACGTGCAACGTGTGTCTGCCCGTTACAGTACGTGAACTTTGCAGAGATCGTTGTCCGAAAACACATGACCTGCAGAGAGAGCTGGGAATTGAGGTTGGGTAGGAACAGTGTTTTCAGATCCTTTTGACAATAAAACAATTTCAGCAATTACTTTTTACCCAGTGCAGACCCTACATGCCAGTCAGTAAGATGGACGATATCTGGAGGTGGGTTAATTAATTATTATTAATTCATTTAGCAGACACTTTTATCCAAAGCGACTTACAACATTTCACATACATGCTACAACGAGCTAACGCTGGGTGTCTTGGTCAAGGACACACCTGGTGGCTGGGCTGGGATTCTAACCAGCAGACTTCTGCATCCCAGCCTGATGTCCTACCCATTGAGCCACCAGGTCACCTCCTGGTGGTTAAGGACTGCCATCGTCAGCACTGGAGCGACCCCGATACCCCCGAAAATGACATTAGCTATGGAGTAAGAGTGCCCTCCCCCATACCGGGGCCAGAGTGGCACATCAATCCCAGGGTGCCGGTGAGAGAAAAGGAACGCAATCGATGAACTCGATGTGAAAAAGGCTGTTTGGGTGCCACTGTCACACAGGCCTCTCTGCTTCCTTTTATGGGGGCTGCACAGGACCCCTGACAGCTGTTAGCATTCACCGATAATGATGCATGTGCTCCCGATAGTGACACACAAAATGAATGTAACCCAGACAGTCATCCAAACATACGAGGTAAAAGAAAAATGAACTTTCGTCATTCTGGCTTCACGCAGTTGTCTGTACTTGGGCTATCATAACATAAACTAAGATAAAAATGTTTGCTTAAGATGACACAAACTGAGTTTTATATATATGACAGTTGAATTTAAGGGAATATAAAGCTTCCCATAGCCGCCCCCCCCCCTACCCCTGACAGTAGCACAACAATGCCACATGAGTGTGAAGCTGTTAAACTTAATCAACAGAAGCTGTTAAACCACAGGGTGTTTCAACCAAGTGAGTCAATCAGCAAAAAAAAGCCAAGACAATAAGACAGAGAGTCATAAAATGGATAATTACAGGGCTTGAGAGCTGAACTCCCAAAACGAGCCAGCCTCAGTGGTGCTGCCCCTACTGCGAGCCTTTGTGTGGCACCGCTAGCAGAACCGTTCAAAACACGACCCAACAAATGGAAAAAAAATGTGTGATTAATCCCCTTTTTAAATGCATGCTCTTTTTGTAAATACAAGCTCAGACAAAGCGTTCAGTATCAGAGCTGGACAGTCAAGTCTATAGTTCCCTGAGACAGTGCCAAACAGCACGCTTGAGCGTGAATGAAGTCTTCATGCCGCACAGCGGAGCAATTTGTTCACGTCGCCAGGGCTGCCCGGACCGACAATCGCCGCGTTTGAGCAGCGAGCGTAAGCCGCGTGCGCACAACGGGGCGGATTCAGCCGGCGGCGAGAGCTGAAGCGGCGGCAGCGGTGTCTGTCTGCAACGGACCTGTCGATCCGTCGGTCGCGTCCGCTTACCTGCTGGTTCGTGACATAGGGACAAATGAGGGACAGACACACACACAGAGCAGAGGACACTTATGTCCCAGGTGCTCTTCCGTCAAAACGTATGAGCACAATTAAAACCATTAGACTGTTCGCTGTGTTTGCTGCGGTAGCTGCCATTTCATTGATATCAAAGGTCAGACACAGAAGCAGTGGAAGGGGGGGGCGGCGATCATGGGATGCAGCTGGGCGCTAAATGAATATGTAACCGCCGGATCCACAGAGCGGCCTCTTTTCAGGACACAAAGCCCTTTCCATTCATGCATTCAAGGTAAAGAGGTTACATTCACTCCCTCACAGAGCATATTAGCCAAGCGCAAACGGAGACAGGCCGGACTCCAACGCAACAATAGGGCTTAAAGGAGCTAGTGTACGGATGGCACAGAAATGGCTTGCCTTTCCTTTTTTTTTTCTTAACTGACACAAATTGGGCTGCATTCTTTCAAACAAACAGTGTCTGTTCATTGCAAAAGAGCCTGTCAAAAATAAAACCGTCTTCTCAGCTAAAACTTTCTTGCTGAACATGAAAACACCTTGGTAAAAAAAAAAAAACAGAGCTGCAAGCATGCAAGGACATATGGGCCTTGTCCGACAGCCGTGGCACAAATAGAGCTCCCCAGCCCCCACACCCCCCAAGGGACAGCGTCAATTGACTCCGCCTGCTTCTTCCGCTCTGCATCATTCCTTAATGATGGCAACAGGGCAGCGGATGAAAATGCAATTACCAGCCAGGGGGTGTTGGAAAACATGCCTCCAGTCCCCCTTGGGGGCCCTCCCCCCCCCCCCATTCCAAGCCGTACTAACAGAGACTGAACATGGAAGTGGACCTTGCCAACTCCCAGGATGCAATGGGATCCGAAGCTCTCTCCTGTGACCAGTGACAGAAAACACAGAGGCATTTTCAGTGCCTTCTGTCATGGTGCACCAGTCCTCGGCAGACAAATGCCTAATTACACAAAAAGGGTCCAAACAACATTATGTATACATATATAATTAATAACTCCACAATGGCTGAAAAATATTTCAAATATAGTCAAGAGCGTGGAAAATATTTTATTCACATCTAAAGGGAAGTACATGTAAATCCATTAGAGTGATTAATGACACACTTGACTGATTACTCATTGCCTCTTGGCAATGAAAAGAGGGAAGACTTCGTTTCAAGTGCTTTATTTACTTCTAATCAGAACAACAGACAAATGAAGAAAAGCGACTTTCACTGCAGTCTGAACTGGGTGGACTGCACACCCCTCCATAAACAGATGTTGCATCTTGTGAGAACAAGGAAGGATGTGAATAGGAGGAAAGATTCCACAGTGCCAGGTTCCACTGACTCAGTGACAGGCAGCCTCCTCCCTCAAGCTCCCACCAGAAATGGTTGAGACACATCAAATATTCACCGTTAAGCCACCGCAGTCATATGGGAGCAGTCTGCATGTTGTGCTGCATTAAACCACCTGTTTACACACCATTCACACATCTGGGCAATTTGAAAATTATGTGTCCTCTTGGCTGGGCCGGAGACCGTTGTGAATGCAGTGATTTCATTGGAGTGTCAGTCATTTCTCACATTATATACATAACAAGAAAATAACGGCATTAGTGGGTATCCAGATGGAGGGGGCAAATTTTCTGCCTGCGAGGCACTAATGATCTCTGACCATCCCCTAGAAATCATCAGTGCAGGCAGTTACCTAGCCGCAGGGTTGCCAGAGTTTGTTCATTGAATTTCTGATGACAGAGTAAAAGTCCCATTTCACCCATTAGGAATCCAAACTGCCTATATTTCTGGCGATCATGCAGTCCGTAATCTCTGATTAATACACTCAGTTAATTTGCCATTATTATAACATATTCTTGTCTGACCATTTGCAGGTCTCAAATTAACCGCCATTTCCCATTAAATGGGTCTGTACTTAATGGTTTCATATACTAGACTCACCCACAGAACAAAGTTTAATTTCAATATTTATCTCACCGTAAACTTACGTGGTTTTAAGTGTGTCAAGGTATTTGTAATTTTTCACAGAGGAACATAGTTAAAATCTGGATTTTTCCTGTTTCCCCAGAAACAAGGGAAACGTTGCAACCATTTAAACAGAAAAGAGAAAATTATCAACAATATTTATTGATGACCTACTAAAACTGTTCTAATTTTATAATGTTTTACAACTGGTTATAAACCCCAACTGTATGTGTAAGGTAATCGCCCAGAAAACCAAAAATTCGTGTGCGACCAGTATTTAATTGATATTGGACTGAATCCAATGTAATGTAAAACGAATTTACCAGCAGAACGTTAAAATAATAATAATAATTAAAAAATTTAAAATAATCGAAAAATCATCAGTTACCAGGTTAATTTCAATTATAAATTTCAGCAACATTTTGCCAAAGTTGTTTATCCAAAAGCCTATGTCCAAATTATTGAATATAGAAAACTATTACTGAAGTCAGCAGAGCCTATTAGGGAAAGCAAAAAAACACACTAAAATAATCCACGTCAATTACCATGCTCAACAGTACACAATACCACAGACTTTTAAACATTTTTCTACATTGACCGCTTCCCCCTCCCCACTTATAACACACACACACACACACACACACACGGGTTCTGTTTCCAACCAAGCAGCTGTCTTTGAAGTTGACACGTGCCACTCAGGACTTGTTTGTGGACACACTTTAATTTAATTGCGTTGCCTCTGGCTGCGTTTATTCTATTCAACGCAGCACTTAGCAAATCTAACCTCACGATGACAAAGTCCCCACAGGGAACGCCTGCCAGGCACCAAGCCTCTCTCCGGGACATGGACCGTTCTGCTTATTACACTACAGATCATGGTATGTTAAAAAACACACACGAACGACTTAATAGCAATCTTCCTTACAAAAGTATGTATGAGAATTTCAGACAGCGTAAGGAACAATACAGTGCTGTATATGACACCTATAAAAATAATGTAAAACTATATTTCCTACAGCTATGAACGGCTGAACGGGGAAGCAGCAAAACACTAGAACTGCTCTTATTCGTTGTGTTCATGACAACTGTGATATTCTGGATGTTTTCGCTGCAGAGATGGTATTCATACTTGCGCAATATTAGAATAATGCAAACTGATACTTTGTACAGCGTCTCGGCGACGTCGGACTGTGGAACGCTATAAATTCAGACCGCATGTGAATGTAAGAGCACCGCACTGGCAACTAATGTAGATCTTATTAATAGGACGTCCGCAGCCTTCTAATATTTTAAAGCAACAAAATCTCCTACCCCCTTCCCTAACATTGTTCAGTCATCCAGTGTTCTGCCTGAGCACAAGCAAACGGACTTACGCGTCAAGTCGGCTCTGTAAATCGAAATGAAGTTTGAATCGGTAGCGTTTGGTGTTAGTCGCATTACTTTTCATAAGATGTCACGATGACTTTCAGACATTCACACTACATATTGTCAGATTTAGCGCTCAATGACAACGTCCATATAAAATATTTGATAAAATAGCGTAACTGATTATGCATACGTGTACATTTGTTTATAGTTGTCATCGCAATATCAAAAGCAAACAAGTGGTGATAATAAAAACAAAAACGTAAAACGGTTTTGTTTTTTAAAATAAATGTTTTCATGTTGCGATTTGTGTTTTAACAAACAAGCGCCCTAGCTGACAGATGTGTTGACTGACTGCATCCATCGGTACTTTGCAGGTGCCAGCACATCTGATTAGTATTGACAAACAAAGCACTTTGTCGCACTGAACTAGAAAAACAAAACAAACAAGAGTCATAAACCAATATTTTAACTGTCCTTCGTTTTCTGCCATTGCAGCGCGTTTAAAAACACATTACAACATATCAGTAGAAAATAATACTGACATATTTATTGTGGGGCTTGTAGTATCCGCAGCTGTTATAGCCGTACTAAGTAACGAAAACGAAGCATCCCCTATTTCCTTGTAATGAGAAACTGACAAGCACATGAATGTAGTCTCTATTCCGAAAGTCGTTATTTGTTCATGTGCAAATATGCGTTTTCCGTACTTAACAAATTGTGATAATACCCCAATTAAACTTACCGACACCGTATTTTTCATGATCCGATGGTATCCACATATTTAAGGTTTGCACATTAAAAACAAATAGAAAGGCTGCAGAGCGGCACAAAAATTGTGTGCAACCCACTGCATTCTAACTACTGACTCCTCTCCTCCGCTCCGGAGTCATTGTTCTGATTGCAGGAGCTGGAGCGAGCCACGGCGAAATATACAACACACCGAAGACCATGGGTGCATTCTGGGAGCTGTAGTCGGCACAGTGAAAGGTTCCAGCACACTACAAGTCCCGTCGACACTTACGTCTTACATGTTTCATTGCTCCAGGTCTAATTTTATAGTGCTAGGTCAGACTATACCAGCAACAACTTCATGGTTTTCTTTTTTTCCTTCGTTAATATTCCGTTAACATATACGTTGGCTGACTTCTGCATTTCTGTTGAGTTATTAAACAGCTGCTGAAACGCGTATTTATTCTGTATGTTCAACGTATTTCTAAAGGTGTTTAAAACATCTCTGACTGAAAATATGTGGAACTCTTGTGATTGTAAATGAAAGATACAGCTAGTTGATGAGTACTCATTGTTTGACGTTGACAAGATGAAGAGTATCGATGCCAGCACTGGCAATTAAGTATCAGACTTTATTATTATTTGCTACACTGTGCAATTAAAAGTTTGTTTTTTGGTTGTCTTTGTCCTGTTTAGTCTTATTTTCATCCGGAAGAACAACTGTTGGGTTGGTAGAGAGATTACATTAACTGGCACAGCAGTACATGCCATTTGACAGTGGCACAGCTGTCCAAGCCCGAGAAGCCAAAACTGTTACGTTTACCTTTTATACAAGACTGTGAAAATATATAACTTTAAAGGACCACTTTGCTATTCTATGGCCACGGGGAGCTTGGAATCAGCTAACAAGCTATATGGAATTCCAGAACAAGGATGCTCAATAATGGAAGTGCATTAGAGATGGCAGTTCACATGAAGTGCTTGTGTCTGAAAAGCCCTACCACCCAGAGAGCCAGTCACGCTGTATTAAGCCAGCGGACAGGGTGGGGTCCATGGCACTGGAACTGTCAAGGAAAAAAAACACTGTTAACATTTCCATTAATGATTTTGTAATTTATCTGCCACACAGTGCTATTTGTTGTGAGAAATGTATAACAACGGAGGTAGAACTTATTTCGGATTTAAGCTTTAAATGAGACCATTAAGATCATAACGGATCTATGGAGGACGGATCTATCTATAAAGACAACCTGTACATATTGAGCTGCCTGCTAACATCACCCAAACGTGAATGACATTAGCAAAAACATAGAAAGAGAAATATGAATAAAAAAACATTTTAAGAGAAAGAAAAAATAACATGACTATCCATCAGTTTAGTAGACAGTCATTAAAACAAACAAACATGTTTTCTATACTTAGTGTCCGACTTTTTCAGAATTCATCAGCTGTACAAACACTAAAATGTGGGGAAATTCAAATATCACCATCAGTAATATCTTTGATATACATGTGATGTTTCTATGGACCAATTAAATTTTAAGAAAAGGACAAGTGGTGAATTCAATTAATTAGTCTAATGAAGAGAAGCTGTTAAATAATGAATTCTTTGATGTGGTTCAGTATACATTATCTGCAGTGCACATGGGGAAATGTCAGGCATATGCTGATGCAATTGAGCACAGTGCAGCCTACGACACGTGCAATAACAGTGCATGCGTTGCATGCGGTCTTACGTAGGTTTCAGGACGAGTCAGGTCAAGCGCAAGGGCCAAAAGGGTAAAATACGGATGTTGTCTCATTTTGAACCAATCATATAAGCCAGATTCATACAAGATTACAACTGAATTCCTGAAATTTACCCACAGTAGAAGCATTTTCTCTCTTTCGTATAAAGCAGAACCCTTTCCAATGTGGTCACTTATAGCTGTTTGTGTTATGCATAGGAATTCCCTGCAGGAATAGTCAAAAAACACTCATTTATTAAACGCTTGCTCTAAATGCTGCATAAATTTCCAAATTTCCAAACAATCATAAACTCTCACCTCCTGTGCAGGATACATCCTCGACATTAATTACAAAAGCAACACCCATCCGAATAGCCATTAGCCCACACTTTGCTGCAAAATTCAGGCTGTGTAGTATTAATGCCATTGTGATACCAAGTTAATGAATTAGGAATGTGGCGTATCAAGTCACGTGTTCAAAGCTCTTGTTGGCTGACGGACCTGTGGACTGTTGTAGATGGCACATGGTCGGCGAGTAGCACATTTTTCTGTGCACACATGTGGCATGACTGACCGTGCCAAGAGAGAAAAACGACACAAAAATCTTTCGCACTCCAACTTGGCAAACCCAGACTTCAACCCAACCCCTCCAAACTTCCCCTTCAAGCGTGAACAAGTAGAGTGTGAGAACATAAGAATGGAGAGCGTTGTGGGTTTCGTCCACAGCTGAGGCCTCTGAGACCTCAACCAGGAATGGAAATTGTACGACTGCAAGGAAACACTCTCAGTCCAGGTATAGGCGCCAAGCATCGTCTCCTTCCCTGTCATACAGAAAAATAAGGAATACATGAAGAAACAAAAGTCTTCTGGGAGAAGATCACCTATTCCCATCTTCAGAAGCAATATGCAAATATCACTAGAATTAAAGCTGGTGGTATGTTTCACTTCAACCTTCTCCAGACGGTGTCAGCAACCTAAACGAGGATGACTCCTGGTACACTGCGGTGGCCCTATAGCCTGTTCTTTTCAGTAGCAGGAATAGTTATTCCTTATTTCAACTGAAAAGATAGCAACGGTATTTTAATAGTGTAAATCCATTGCTGTAGAAGCGCTGCCGTTTAACATAAGAACTCTCTAACCGTAAAGGCCCACGGTGATATGGAGACATTAAACCATGTAGACGGTTTTCATCTGTCAAAGCGCTTTTGATCTCGCAGCTCGACACATCACAGGCATCTCGGCGTTTTGATGAGCTGCTGAGGATTGATGGAGCTAACGTACACCTGTGAGGTAGCCATCAATACAGGCGTGCTCTTAATCTAGTGATCTGTGAAACGATTATCTCGTTTGAACAAAGTACCGTCTGCCTCTACGTCCAGCGACACTCGGTCCTGAAATGCAGGAATGTGCAGCTGTATGACCTGCGATCTATTTACGGCTGTTCATGGATAAAATCATCTCTGGGTTTTGAAGCACGATGTGTGAAAGAGCGTGCAATAATGTAAAGCATTAATCATGAATAAAAGAGTTAACGTTCACGCTGTCACAAAAAGTTCTTCAAAGTTTTGCTAGCGCACAAATAATTAAGTTTTATAGTAACGCAGTTCGCTAATATTCATACATTTACAAGTGCACGATGAAAACGCTATATCAGCAAATCTCTTATCTCAGAGGCACGAAACTATGTAGGACGCTTTGTAATATTTCAGCGTTTTCTGTTTGATAAAAAGAGAATTGTTCTATATCCCCAGATTCCACTTCAAGATCTACAGAGAGGAAAGACGCAAACAAAAAGCCTTTGATTGCGAGTTATTAATTATGAAGAACATGGGGGGGGGGGGGGGGTTTAGAAAGGGATGCAGAAATCGTAACGCTTTTCAAAATCCCTGCTACCCAAACTCACTTGAAACTACTCCTCTTGAAGTCTATTTTTAAACCGTTACCTTGAATGAGCGATAAAGTCAATTCACTGCCCACACGCGTGTACACATTACTGTATGAGTAGGCTAAGTGGAGGGTGGAAGGCTTATTCCGGGAAAATGACACGTTGAACGCTAGAGCCCTTCAAAAGGGATACGTCTGCGCATAACGGGCACCGCCAAACCTATAATTTCAGTTATTTTGAGGTTAAGGTGGAGCGGTAAAGTTATAAGTTGGAAGGTGCCGTGCTGCTTATGGCACTACGCCTGTCTGCAGCACTTAAACCTGGTCCTCCCTCTCTCGCTCTCTCCGCAAACAAGGGTTCGACACACCCCGCTGCTTTCAGTTTTAGAGTTTTAGCGCTTTAAAGTTTTGTTAAGGTGGTATTGGTACGAGACAACAGTGATGTCCACAAGCCAAGGCATAAATACCCGGGATGACAGCGTGCACTCCGTTTGTCTGGGAGGAAAACACGTCTGGCTGGTTACGGTTGTTGCTGGGCCGTGATGTCGGGCGTTCTTTCTTTTGAAACCAAATAAATTAAGCCTTTTCATTTGAAAAATCTGAGAAATATTACATTCAGAGGATGACTGTGTTTTATTTTCAGCACAGTGCAACATCACTGACAAAGCTCACTGATATGCAATATATTCGGTTATTGAGGCAAGGAAAGATAAGACCCTTCATGAATGCGCGCGCGTGTGTGTGTGTGTGTATGTGTGTGTGTGTGTGTGTGTGTGTATGGGTGTGTGTGCACGCGCCCATGTATTTGTGTGTCAGTGTAGTAAAACGAAATCACTGGATGGATCCTTTTCATCTAAATGTGCATTTATACAATGTTAAAGACATTCCTGTGTTATTTTTGGGGCCTTTCCCAGAGGGTGTCGGAGCCAGGCAGGATCAGAGTGAAGAGGCAGAGGACAGGTGAACTCACACATTGTACCTGACAGCTGAGCGACACGCTGCGGTGGTACAGGGATACAGCAGAAACATCACAGCAGCTGTCACCTGTCTCCTGTCATGAGAATCAATGGCGTGGGCATGCAAACGAACCCCAACGTGTACACAACATGCATGCGAAAATCTGCACGCGCGTGCGTGTTCGTGGAGCAGTTTCGGGGAACTGACCGCGGCGAAATTTTGTTTGATGCGGACTCCGCACGCGTGAGGTGGCAGCATTCGAGGGCTGAACCGAATTTGCAGCAGACGGAGTGTCGAGCAAAGATGGAAACCGGTCACAGAATGCCACCACCGTCCTC
Source organism: Chitala chitala (assembly GCA_025773905.1). NCBI lineage: Eukaryota > Metazoa > Chordata > Actinopteri > Osteoglossiformes > Notopteridae > Chitala > Chitala chitala. The sequence continues at coordinate 16,241 of JABJVR010014685.1, read as the reverse complement.
CTCCTCCTCCTGACAGCAGGGCATGAATGCGGCACACAGGCCATGAGATTTGGGGGTGGGGGGAGGGAGGGGGTGACAGACTCGTGCCCTTCACGACTACTTAACGACTTCACCTCGTAGCCCTGCAACTCATTGGATCATCATTGCCTCAGACGTTGGCGCTAATGCCAGTCATGTTCAGGAGTGTACAGCTATTCTGAAATGCGACTCAATTTACATCCTTTCAACGACCTCAAACATTCGCTTCCAGCCTATGGACAGATTTTAAGTGCTAAGGGGCGCCACGGCAACAGTAGCCAAGGGTGTTGTCATACTCCACAGATGTCTGTCACTGAAAACACAGCACAATTGTAGCAGAATAGCCCTATATTTCGGGCATGTTGGGAGCTATTGTTGGAGCAGAGCCTTGAGGCACAGGGATCCTCCTTGCTTTTGTTCGTGTTTTTCTGCTCCAGGCTCATCTGCAGAACTCCAGCTCTACCTGGACCTGCAGTGTGAAATGGTCACAATCCCCTGAGCAGCCAAAGTGGATGCGGAGCGCGGACCCCGCGTACAGATAGCACAGCATCGCAACCTGTGAAAAGGACCGCTGAGACGTAACCCAGCCTTGCTTTTCCCCCGGCAGCTTATGCCATAGATAGAGGTCCATGCTCCAGCTACCTGCACTAATGCCTTTAGAGGCTGCCATGGCAACAGCCTAACCTTTAAAATGTGACCTGCGGGAAGATGTGATCTTTTTCATACCTTTTGGCCCGTAAGGCCACCAAATATCCCTTCTAGACCGAGGAGGCAAAGAGTAGCCAAATACAGCCAGAAGATTTAACCTCCATTTACCTAGTACCTCTCTACTTTATAACGTTTATACTTACAGTAAGGTGTACAGCACAGAACTTCACCAGAGGTGCCCATTCCTCCAAATAAGTTGCAAGTAGACAGTAAAAGGAAGACGAACACCCAATTTCTACCCACCAACTGAAAAGGAACCGCCCAACAGGCTTTTCCCTAGGTATTGTGCCGCTAACACATTAACAATTTAGCCAAAAGAAAAGTCAGACTCATCTTATACATCCAGTAAAGAAAGAATAACTAGTCATTATTTTACAGCGTCATAACATGATAACTTGCCTGTGGCCCGTACACAGGCAATGTAGCCTACAACTTTATGTCGCATGTTTAATAACATCACAAGAGTTCCTGAAAACAGCAATTCCCTTCAAGTCCTTTGAACAGATTATCTTTTCTGTCAGCATTCCCATGTTACTACCTGATGGCTCTGTCTATCCAAATGTTGACTGCTCTTCACCTGCATGGACGAAGCTGATGACTCTGTTAGCCAGAAGAAGGCTTCCTGACCATACACCCACTGGGGAATCAGGCGTTAGTATCTTCCTCTGTCATCCTACCCCGCCACATCACAGGATATCAAGTGTTTTGTAACCACGCACGGCAACACCATCTGAGAACACAGAGGCTCTAAATCAAGCTTGAATAAGCGTTCGATTTGACTTTTTTCTGCCTTCATTAAAACACTGCTCAGAGCCGTTTATCTCTCTCCCAATTTGCTTTGTTGTCCTTTTCCTCTTTCATCCTTCATCTCTGCTGCCTTCCATCATTCCCCTGTTCATTCACTTCTCCTCCATGCCTCCATCCTCCGAGATCTTAAAAAGATTCCGGGCCATTCGATTCAACACAGATTTGTCTGCTTAGGTTGCTCTGAGCGGCGTTGAAAAACACTGCGAAAATCCTGAGTCCTTCAGGCTAACACACAGCTGAAGGCGAAAAAGAAACACGCACAAAAAGCACAGTTGGATCGCTGTCGTCGAAGAGATATTATCGCTGCAATACCGCATGTTTAATTGGAAAATGTGTGCTCTGAAAGATGAGTCAAGACTGATGTCAGATGCTCCGGCTGCTTTAGTCACTCTGTGGGTTAGAAAACCAGTGTTTATTATTGTGATGAGGTGACTTTAGTTACACAGTGTTGCTCGCTTCCTGAACGTGTTGAGTCACCCAGCTGGTTAATGTCGCAGTTACGCCGACCATGAACTACTGTCAACAAGTCTGAATAGCTGCATGCAGTGTGGTTCGACATTTCGACATTTTATAAACCGCTTACTGCCAAACAAACCGACTAAACATTTCTGTTACAATCCTTTATATGTATGTCGTTTTGCATGTCTGAATCTCTCAGGGCCCAAGAATTAAATGGTAACCAAAGAACCATCGTTTCAGTTTACTTGTATCTGTTTTATTGCTGTATGGAGCAAAAATTTGTCACCCTGTTTTAGTTGAAATAGGATTTTTGGAAGGAGACAAATTTCAAAGTGAAAGATGTCTTTATACAGTTGTTAAATCAGCGGAGATGTGGACACGTCGTTGACGTGGGTTTGATTTTTTTTTCAGCTCCATCACTTCTGCCATTGCTGTCCTCCAGTGATGTTTTGGTCTTTAATCAAAAAGTCAGGTGGAGTCTGTCTGCCCCCCCTCACCTGCAGAAAGAGGGGCTTACTGTCCCTATCCAGGTATGTGGTCCCAGTGCTTATTGACCCATATTCCATATCCCAATTGGGCCAGCAGCACACAGTGACCCGGTTACAGCCAGATCCATACGGTGTCTACAGAGCAGCAGACCCAGTTCCCCTGCCAGTCCAGAGATCCATATGCGCTGCCTGCGGATGTGCCACACCAGCCAATGGTGTGCAAGAGAGAGCAAGATGTGACCACCGGCACATATTCCAATACCCTTGTAAACATTAAAGCGCATCAGTTGTGAACTTTTCAGGAAGTTTTAACAATCAGAAAAAAAAACTGCTTGTGGATTTTGGTGATATGGTGAATTCTGACTCATCACCATGACATCAGAATAGATGATGTCGACCGTGTCACCACCCGCATGTCCTGCCTCATCCATGCAAGAGCCCTTCTTATACTTCGGCCTGAACCCGCACATGAGCAGCTCAGTGGGGGGGGGGCTCTGCTGAACGAATCTGAGGAGGAAGGGTTAACAGACAAGGTGGTGAGATGAGAAACCGACTGAGCGAGGAAGTCAGGAGTTAATATAGGAGCTGCTCGGCTTAAGCACCGCATTTAAAATTTTGACATTAAAGCATCGATTTTCTGGGCAAAGAAATGAAGTGCTCTGTGCAGTCAGAGGCAAAATGTAGCAAGTTTATGGTTTCATTTTACCCACAATCCAAAAGTTTAAATCAACATCACTGTCAGGTCAGATGACCAGATGACCGCATGTGTTTGTCACACAATCAGTGCAGAAATAATGCCAGTTATAGAAAATTTAGTGTTGCCTCTAGAGCCCAAATCCATCTCCAAATGCTTTATGACAACCTGAGCACGACCTTGGAACACAACCTCACATTTGAGAGGAAAAGAAGTGGTGCTCATTTAATTTTTTATGAGAAGAAAGAACCCAAATGATTCCTTACTTCATTTTCCATTAAAACATTACTTATACATGGCATTTTTTACAATTTTAAAGCAAAATATATTTAACACCATGGCCTGGGTTATGAACTACACAATCCAGAAATTGTGGAAGATCATACAGAAGCAAACCTCAGGTATATGACATCATGAATAAATGAGCCCCAGGTATGAGATCATGAATAGGTGAACTGTAAAGGCTTTCGTGCCACATCTCCGCTTGTGCGGAAAAATCAGTCTCCCTGCTGTGACAGGAAATGGAGGTGACACAGATGTGCACAGTTGTGTCTTTGTAACCAGACGAACGTTTTGTGAAAGGCCGTGTCATCACCAGGTAATCTACTAGCCCAACACACCTATTTTGCTGTTTACCTGTGTGCACCTTGCTTTGCTTGTTGGCGCCTCGTTAAGATGGAGTCTGTTTATTGTGTCTGCTGTGTGAGGGTTTTGCACCCCCCTCCCCAACCACTGCCCCCCAGGGCACGAGAGAAAGCAAGCGGATCAATGCTCCCTCACTCTGTCGGAGATGGACTCTCGCCAGCCTTGCACATGCCCAGAGCCGGCTCCCGCGAGGAGCTTGGTAGAGCGATCCAGCCGCGAGCGACGGCGAGCCCTTTCCAGTCGCAGGAGATTTCCGGCGGATGGAAGCTCTGCAGTACGGCACGGTTCAGCGAGCCGATGCCCCGCAGTCATGCCAGTCTACCCCCGCGACGGGTAACCTTCGCACCTCTGCGGTCATCCCGCAGTCTGTGATTTAGAGGCAAATGTTCTTATTTTAATTCTTCTTGAATTGCTTTTTTATTTTGGATCCGTTCATTTTCAATTCAATCTTGCAATTTAGGTTGGTAAAAACAATGCGGCAAGTCGAGAAACAGCATTTTCTTAATTACATGTACATATTTTAGGTCAGTTTTTAAAATGTTACTTTACATTATGTAATTGTGAGACTCTACCTGTTTTGCATACATCAAGCTGTAAAAATAATTAAAGCAGGCTTTGCTCATCCTTAAAATTTTACATTAAATATTTATACAAAATATGCCTCTAGCGGTGCCAACAATGGAAACAATGGCCACAGGCTACAGATACATTGTTCAGTTTTGGCTTACATGCTTACCAATAAAGTTACAATGCGATACAGTCCCGAGCCCTGCGTAATTAGTGAAAAAAACCCTCATTAGGATTTATATCCCTTAAAGTCAATATGATCAACTGCGGCTGGCGAACTCTAAATAGAATAACTAATAATAATAAATGGAGCATTTTGAAAGACCACCCTGTTAACTTTCATCCCTTGTCCTTTTTGTGAAAAAGAGGGAAATTTTAAGGACCGGGAAGTCGTCGGAAAGTCACACGGTCTGTAGCCTGTTTATTAAATAAACCAAACTGGAAAAGCAACAAGTGCACATGCGGAAAATGCAGTACTGGTGACTAGGGACAGCGCTTCATTTCAGCTTCGGTTCGGCACAGATAACCGGGGGGGACAGCGTCGGTTTTCATCAGGGTGGTCTTTAATGCATAAATGCTTAGGTGCACTATCACGGAAGTGACACTTAATTTCGTATTACTCCAGGACCACTGAAGGATAAACAGATGCGCACTCCAAATGCGTAACCGAAAGTGATCTCGGGGGACTGTTGTTACTAATCCCATGCAATTGCCGTTTGGATCTTCGTAGCGAGAGATCCTAGAACAGCTGTTCGTTGTTCTCCAGCAAACGGTGACGAGTTTCATTGCTTTGCTACCGTCACCGCAGCCTCTCCAACACCCATTCATATGGCAAATGTGTCCTTAATCTGTGGAGTCGGATGACCTGATTAAGATGAAACAGCGGAGTCCTCAAGAATAGCGGTTCGTTCTTTTACCATCTCTGCCAGGAGGGCCTGAAATCTGACGTCTGCAATCACACTGCCTACAATTCTGAGATTATTCTTCCTTAATCTCAACAGATTTCTCTATTGTAGATAAGGAATAATATACAACACTTAAATTTTGGTTTGTCGAGAGAGTTCTGCCAAAGTGAATATAATTAGATTTCACACAGAGTACCAGAGAACATTTGTAAATTAAATAAGTGTTGGAAAAACCTCACTCTTCTGGGAAATTCTCCTGGGTGTTTTACATCCTGAAGACATTTTATTGTTGATGTCCTTTTTTGAGGGGTGCGTTCTGAGCATCTGATCGCTACCGTTTACTGGAGGAACAACTGCAGATCGTCAACGCTACGCACGCACGCACGCAAAGGGACACCTCAACGCGGCTTTTAACGCAGCTCCTGGGTTCTCCGCAAGATGCAGAGAGATGCTGGTGCACAAAGCAATACAGAGGAGACTGGTGAGACACCTGTCAGTCAGAGCTCTACTGAACCCTTTCTTGTGCTAATGACTCAACCTGTAAGAATGCACCATACGTAGTCTTTATCTTCAGGGTGTGTCTTCTTTTCTGGACAGCAAATATAATCAAGTAATGATAACGGTCCTCAGATAAAGGTTTTCACCCATTACCCCCCAAACAATTACCATTGTTTTACAAATTACGTCGTGCTGAGTTTCTGACTTCACAATGCATTTTGATTTTTATACATTACAAAAGCACAGAGTGCCTAAATAAATTATGACACTGAATGCAACATATATCCTTAATAATTGATGTGCCTCCATCAGTCACTGAATTTCAATTGTATCTAGGCAAGCTGTCCGTCATCGGTTTCACACGGTTATTTTAAATAAGAGCTCCCCCTAGTGGCAGTCATTCCATCTGATTTCGTGCTGGGTCGTTAAAATATAAAAACGTTTCGCTCTGTTTGATGGGTTTGTGATCACTTCTTCCCTCTGGTTTTTAAATTAGGCTATTTATTATTTGTTTGTTTGTTTTTAAAGCATATAACCATGACATCAGTTTGCACCCACTTATACCTGTAGAGAATCTAACTGTGCTTTTGTGATTCGTAACAACATAAAGCACGCACGCTATTGACGAATAATAAGCCAACATTCCAGACTGGTCCAATCGGCAGTTTTGCAACCTGATTGAAGTGAACAGACTCAATGGCTATAAATAGGGACCATCCATGTGGGCTTAATTTTTGACCAGGAGGAAAATCTAGTGGTTTTAGGACCACCTCTCAGATGTTTCTATCACACCCGATAACCGGGGTGATATCTATTTGACTTGGTTTAAATTACTCCAAAATCATTTCACTGTAGAGACATTCTACATAATCACCAGTTGCTCTTTCAGACAGGAAGATAATATACATTTAGCTGTCAGCACAACTAGGTCATTCGTGGAATTATAAATGCATTTAGTGAAGTGCTTCCTGTTCTCGTTCCCTCTGCAAAGGACGTGTGAATGGGCTGGAATGTGTACCATTGTAAGAACGCCCATTCATCTCTCAGCCGTCTTCCCACCGTTTGTCCGTTTGTCCTGTGTTGGGTTATGGATGTATATGTTTGTGTGTGTGTTTGTCTATCTGTCTGTCTTTTATTCCATTTTAAAAGAATGTGTATGGGGTACTTCTGTGATTGGTTGGTCCACACTGTACTTTATGCTATAGACTGGCTGAGATAGACGTAATGTCACCCATGACCCAACACAGAACAAGCACGTGTCTGTGTGTGTGTGTGTGTGTGTGTGTGTAAAACCCTATGTATTCCATGTTTCTTAAAATTAACTTCTGTCAAGGAGATGAGTGGTTTATATTTATGTTGTTTCATGTGTTAATGTGCTCAAGATGTGTTCAAATAAATATGGGTACTCATCACTAGTGGAGAACAGTACTATGACAGCTGGCTAAGATCATCAAATGTCAGCCTTTGTACATTTCCCATGACATCACTCCACAGCAATGCGCAGGTATTCCCTGACCAACTTGCCAGTGCTGCACGGGCAAACTAACTCCGCCCAGCCTGCCTCCGTCTGTTACAGCGGGTGTGAAAAAAGCTACATTACCATGAGCCCGGAGGATCAGTATTTCCACATTGACACATTCAGTTTGGATTGATTTAGCACATGAATGGGATGAATTACAATGAGAGGACATATCTCCCCCCCACCCCCCTCCCAAGTGTCAATCTGACAGCAACTGTATCAATGGCCAAGTAGGCCAGACTAGGCTACTGCGGAACAAGTATGAAAGCAACATGATTTATTATTTGTCATTTCAACATTAACAAAGAAAAATTTCATTTTGAAGTAACTGAGAATGCCATGAAATTCTCAAGAGGCTTTCAAGTCCACAGGGGAAGCAGCTGTACATGGCATTAACGAGAACTCTCAAAAGCTTGAGGCCACGTTTTTGTTGAATTGACCTTAAATGCAACCAGCTACCATAACAACATCTTCTATCCCAGTGCAAGAGTGTCCTGAGGTGTTACCAAGCACCACCAAGCAACGTGGCTAATTGTATGTGCGTGAAACAGCTGCAAAGCACATGCAGGTTTCTTCGAAAGCCAAAGAGGAAGTATTACCCTCTCCCATTAGGGGCATTTTCGAACGGGCCAATCTTTCCTGTCTGCGTCACTGCAATCACGACACTATTTTAACAGCATGAATTATGGGTTCCACTTCCTCCTGGGCCTAAATATCTGCCATTCAAGTTAAGTAGCCTGAGCAGAAAACATGAGTCACAGTTCCGTGTGAAAGCCATACAGATTAAACTTGTCTGAGCTCCCCATTTCTTATGGCTAACTGAGTGCTCCTCATTCTCCTGCTGAAAGGGCCAACGTCCTGCTATCATTATACATTAATGGTTGTATTGCCAGCACAGATAGGAGCATGTAGATCACTCCAACCAGAACAAAAGACTCTCAGAGCCTGTGTTAGCCAACAAGTCTGCCACACGGGAACAACATCAGCTTGGAGTCAGGGCAACAGATCAATATTTTCCTTAAGAGGGGCGGTTAGTCATTACTTTAACCTGGTGTATTGCGCGAGCTGTAATTGAAATGTTATGGTGTGTTCAACAGCTACCCGGACAACGCTTGTTACACGGAAGTATGCGAGGAAAGAAAACTGCAGTGTTTATAAATGTGATTTATGACATTCCACATGAAAACAGTGTATGTCTGAGAAGGATTTATTCATATGTAGTGTACAAATTCAGACAGTGTTTGTGGGAAAGTCAACAGAATAACAGTCCACTGAATCAATGTGGCTCAGCAGATTTTGTTAAAGACGCTGAATTTTTCAGTCTGATTGTTCTCCAGGTATTTCATTACTAGATTATTGCCATTTTCGTTGACACTTATAGGTCTGGTTTACTGATAGTGAGGTCTCCACAACCTCCCACTTGTATTCCTTTGGAGGATGACATAGCCATTTAAATGAACCCAGCAGGACTGACCATCCTTTTGCAGACAGCTGAAACTGAACAGAGTTAACACATCAGCCCAGCACATACAGTTTGACTGGCTCTGAAGTTCCATAAAGTAACCTCAACACAGCATCCCAACAGCCTTGGCATCTGCCTAACAAAACACATCTTAACGCTAACACTAAACGTTCTTGTTTTTGAAAGTATTGTTGGCAACGAACATAAAACCACAAAGATGTCTTATTACACTACCACCGTGACACACTCAGCTGTTAATATCAGAACTAGTAACAGCTGTTTGCATTTTACAAGAGAGGTTAATGGCTTAAAGTAAACAGACTAAATACAGATCCGTTATTGTACTGAGGTAGTCATCAGACATCAGAAAACTAAATTTTTAATTAGAAGCAATTACAATTACTTTAGCTGACAATTTAACAGCATTTTGGATTAGGCCATTTATGTTTGTGACACCAGATGCAAGGGTCTGTAGCAGTGAGGTATACATTCAAAGCAACTAAACATAATATATTTTCATATACGTACAGATACATAGAAAGATGCATAATGTGACATTGCAATTTTTCTGCATGTCAGTATTCTAGGGACTCAACTACGCATTCTAAAGAAACATGTGCTTAGTTTTGATAAAAAGCTGGCAAGAAAAAGAGGGGAGGGAAAATGATACCGGTCTGTCTTTAAGGTCGAGATATATTTACCAGGTACAAATTTCTTTTCCTTGAAATATATCTGTGAATCAATGTTTACCCGTGCACTGGAAGTCAAATAAATGCCTGGTAACAACGAAAAGTGGAGAAAAGTGCACAGGACACATTTCGTAAGCAGCTCAAGTAGGACCTCGCCCGATTGCACCTTTACCCACATATGTTAATTATACATTTCTATATTTCATATATGTCTATGTTGTTCTGGTTTTATTTACTTCTTTTCATTAGCAGTGCGTACTCGTTGGAAAAAGTGTTTTACCATCCCTTCACTTAGGGATGGTAAAACATATGCGTCACACAAATACCGCAGCCAATCAAAACACGGCAGCTTTGAAATCGGATTGGCTCAGCAGCTGCTGCGAAGGACGCTGTCACGCGAAGGACCGCCTAGTTTTGCACGCGACCAGCTGGCCGTATAAATGCACGTTGCCAAGGGCGCTGTGCTCAGCCCTAGTTTTAGAGGGAAAATGCATCGTCTTCGTTCGAACAATTTTACCGGGATCACTTTCAATTCTTATCTGTTAACAGCGTTGCTTGAGTTTTTCCATTTTAAGAGACATTACAGTAAAAACTGGTCATCTATTGGCTGATTATTTTTGTGGAAGTAAGTAATTTTATAGGAAAATGCCGAGGTCCAAGAAGAGGAATAGTAGAGGTAAGGAAATGGATGGCTTCTGGTCGATGTTGGCCGAGACTCTGCCCAGCTGGTGCGAAAGGAGTACTGGGATTTGTAGTGTGATATCATTGATTCAGCAGTGAAGTAGATGAGTAATTATATTAAAGGGAACTACATTGCCCAATGTTTTAATTAAATTATTCACACCGAATTGTCTCAGGAATAATTTTCGTATTTGTTGTTTGTGCGACTTTTTACACAATTTCATTGCCTGAAAAATTTTAAGTGTTAAAGTAGTATGACACGATGGTGTGTATGTACGCACATTTTGTGCATATGTGTATATACTTAGTCTTATTATGTAATGTTTATGTGCATGCCGCCAATTTTATCTAGCGATTAACGGAAAATCTTAACATTGGACACATCTTGTCACAAGCAAAATTAGTTGGCATTTTCTGTATATCTTATATTATTTTTAAAATTCTGCTGGCCAGAGCTAATCCAGAAGTATTGTATACACTTGTAACAGGGTTCTGTGGCCATTTTCACCACGAATCATGTTACAGTTTTGGCATGATGCCTGTTAATGAAGCACATTTCGACAAGTAATGGCTAAGATATTCATTGCTTTGGCAAGTAGACAACTCGCTATACTCAATGGGTTGGAGGGCACTTGAGGTCAGTAGTTGCGTTTTTGAAATTGATAAAAATACAATGCCAATTTTACATGAGATGAAATCCCCAAGCTTTGATTTTTCCTAGATTTTGCCGGCCTGTTCGATGTTACTGACCTTTAATAGGTAAGCCATTAAAGGCAGCTTTTCACGTTTATCAAGGTGCACATATGGCTGGTAAAATGACTCACGGCCAACGTACGAGGAAGCGTTCGGTGATTGGCCTGGACTGCAGCCAAACGCCCAATCAGCTGTTCGGAGTTGTGCTGCCACGTGAGCTGTCGCGTGTCACCGAGTGCAAACGTACATAACGTTAATGTTTCAAGGTTCAAAAGCTCGTCTTGTTCCGCATCGAACGTGTACATATTACTAATAGTTAAACCATGTACAAGCCCCCTACACTCCAATTAATTAAAATCATTAATTTGTCGGCGACTTGGAGTGTCATTGTACCCTTAAATTTGTATATCAATCATGCTGTTCTTGTGGTTTACCATTTTAGTACCCTTTATGCATGGACGTCATAGCAGGCTGCATTTCCTTAAAATTCTCATTGATCACACTACCTGAAAATTGGTTCGATGCGTGCAACTCTGGTTGGTGGGGGGGGCAAGAAGTACTACTGTTACTTTTGTAAAGGGACCACTTTTCAGTGATGTGACATGCCAGTGGGTGTAAGTCTGTTTAAATTGCTGTTTTATTTAAACACCCCTCATGTATTCATTTAATTACAGTACTATCCTCATGACCATATATTTTGTGGTGCTGCACATATGAGTCTCTGCTACTAATGGCGTCTATGGATAATTGGCACATTTGTTGTGCTGCCTTAGGAAGCACGTGCCATAAGAATGATGGGTTCCCACAGGCCAGGATATTGGACCTGAGGTGTACACATGGTGGTGTGGCTTATCTGAAGACATTGGTTTGTGTTTCGGCCGTAGGGGCTGCACACAAGGCGACGCCCTTCAGTGATGAAGACTCATCCATTGAGACGCTCAGCCACTGTAGCAGCTTCAGCGATTCCACCAGTGTGGTGGATGAAGGTAACCCCTGCCTGCTTGTCCTATTGTGTTCTAAACTCTGGACAAATTGAAGCATTACTGTCTGTTTCTTTGAGACCCTGGTAGCTGATGAGTGCTTTTGAATTGTTTGCAACACTGTCTTGACTTGCCTTGTTTAACATGTTAAAGCTTGACTCCCTTCTGTTTAACTTGAGTTTGTGTAAGGTGAGTGTGGAACCTTTATACCAGGGTAGTAATAACGTGTGTGCCTACCCCCTCCTGCCCAAACCTTTACTGTTCTGTAGGAGGGGAGACTAGTGATGAGACAGCCCAGGAGGAGTTTGAGTATAAACTTAAAGGTTATATTGACAGCACGGTGGACAAAAGGCAAGTGTGATATGGCTTTAATTGTGCAGATATTAGTGCATACTAACACATGGTCACATTAAGATCCTAACCGAAATCGATATTGCCAGTGATGAATTTGCTTTGTTTTTGCAGTTTTGCATACGTTCATAGTAGATGTGACCTGCAGTCCCTTATAGTAGGGTTAGGCAGGTATAGACTCTGGATGTTCTGCTATTATTGGTTCATAGTGTGTTCTTTGCTTTCTCTTCTCAGTGCTAAAACCAGGCAAGAAGCTCTGGACAGGCTGAAGAGTGCCCTGGCGCAGCGGCTTCTGGACAAATTCATTTTGGAAAGGCGAATGACCATCACTGACAGCATAGAGCGCTGCTTAAAGAAGGGTATTTGCCTGTATCGAGCTACACCATACTTTCCTCTTGATGTCTGAAAAACATGATGGGTTGACACACACACACCCCCCCCCCCTTGAAAAGGCAAGGGTGAAGAACAGAGGGCTGCGGCCTCCCTGGCTTGTCTCCTGTGCATCCAGCTGGGCTCCGGCTTGGACAGCGAGGAGATGTTCAAGACACTCAAGCCCATAGTCAAGAGCGTGCTTGGCGACACGACAGCCAACGTTCAGGCCAGACAGGCGGTAGGACGTTCTTCATCTTCTCCTGGAGGTGCCGGGTAGCCCTGGTTCTCCCCTTATGCCTGTTGACTGGGTAGAACGTTGCCTTTTTGTCACTTAGAACCTTAAAACTACTCCCTGTAATATACTTACTAGGGCTCCATTGATTTGACGTCTTTGAGACGTTTTCTCTAAGTTCTTTGCCTTTATTCTACTCTTTTCCACCTCTTCCAGTGTGCAACAAGTTTGGGCATCTGCAGTCTGGTCGCCGAAGATGACGTATTGGTAAGAGCAGTGGTTTCGCAATACGTCTTGAGCTCGAGTTCTGTACTACATTGACAATAGATGTTATCTGTACAAAGTACTTTAAGTCTGACCTGCTGTTATGAAAGTGTACATGCTTTTGTCCTGCTGGAGGTGGCTGTCTAGCAGAGCCTGTGATTAGACTGGGTTACTTTGAGGACCGGCATGTTGTCCTTGCCTGTGGCAGGCAGTGAAGCTTGGAACGGTTCATGTGTGGACCCCAAGTCTCTTTGCTCCACTGGTGGGCGCGTTTCCTGGATGTGCTACATTCTGTCTGGGGAGGCTGAAATATCCCGTAGTTGCAGTCTTATTTGGCAGCAGGTCATTAGTAATGAGGCTTTGCCGTTCATGCCCAGTCTGTGGTGTTCTCGCATGTTTCAGGAAGTGTATGCCACCATGGAGTGCCTGGAAAGTCTATTCATGAGGTCATACAGGAGGCCAGATGGAACCCGTCCTACCATGAGCCCGCAGAACACTGTTCTACACACCCAAGCTCTGCTCGCTTGGGCCCTCCTGCTCACGGTCTGTTCAGCCCTTGAAGTGAAGCGCCTTCTCAGCAAGTACGGACCCCCTGACCTTTGCCCCTATTGCTCATGTAGCTTCTGTTCAGAAAAGCAGAGGACATATTGTGCTTGATAATCTTTCTCATATACATTTGACTATGCTTTGTCCATTTTAACTTTGCTTTTTTAGCAGTTAGTAAAATAGTCTTGGGTTTTTTTTTTTGACTCTTCTGTCTTGTCAAGACAGCTGGTAATCAGGTGTTGCTCTTCCAGTTGGTACTGATGTTGCGTAAATATTTGTGGTTCCTGCTGTCTTAACTACTGCATGGATTTTGGTGCTTTTTCTGCACCTGTGAAAGGGGTCTGAGGGGTGTGGGTGTGTGTGTGTGTGTGTGTGTGTGTGTGTGTGTGTGTGTGGGGGTTTTTTTTAAATAAGAGTTTGCGTGCAGTGAAATGACTTCAGAGGTGAATATCTTACTAAACACTTGCATGACAGAAGTGCATGTTAGTGTGCAGTGAAACACGTTAACAGTATATGCTGTGAGGAAACATGTGGAAATGAACAAGATTTCTTGGTATTGGTCAGTGATGCTACCAGCTGGCAAATTCAACTATTAACGGCACGTTTCAATGTATGTTTGTTCTTTTGTGTAAATATTGATTTGGTTTTGCTGCCTGTTGCTCAAGTAATTGCTTAAATAAAGTTGTTGTATAGCAAGATATAATTTGCCAACAAATGGGGAACACGATTACACAGTACTGAGCATTTCCTTGTATCCTTTACACAACGGCAAGCCTTTATTAGTGGCGTTTGTTTAAAAGGGTAAATGCAGACAATTCACAGGAAATTCCCTTGTTTAATGTAAGGAACAGCTGCTGAGCTTTCCTGGATCGAGAACTGAGGTTTCGTGGGTGGAGCTTAGTTTTTCTTCCCTTTATGTTTGTACATGCTGAACACGAGACAGGAAATCAGCCAGAAATGTCTAATATTAGAGCCAACTGCACCATTCCTACATCCATGGCTTTCTGTTTGTGTGCACGTCCTATGCTGCTTCGTTTGTTTCAAATGAAATTTTAGGAATGAAAAGTGAAATTTTTTTTTATACATAATTTTCACTGTAAATGTATACTGACTTTGTGTTTAGTTAGGCAAAAAACAACACATTTATGAATTTCCACAAAATTAGAATATTAACCTCATGCTTGTGGGGAAGATGTGCAAACTGGGGTCGAGATTCTTGTTCTGGGTTTCTAATCCTATGGTGCCATAAGTTCATGTTGCTTTTGGTTTTCGTGCCTTGGAGCTATGAGTAAAAGAACCCTGGGGGTAGGGGGGGGTGCTGAATTATTACCAGTTTTATCATTTAATAGTGACCAGTGTTTGCAGTAGTTTTCATGGGCCCCTCCCCAACTGTTAAGCTCACTGTTGTACATGGTGTGCCCCCCCCAGGCATTTGCTAAAGTTGCCCACATTGCTGGAATGTGAAGACGTGAACATGAGGATTGCTGCTGGGGAAACCATCGCGCTGCTGTTTGAGCTGGCCAGGGGCCTGGATGTGGTGAGTTGCTGACCATGTGACTGCCACTGAGCACGGGCAGGGGGTGCTGATTTTTCCTAATGTTCTCTTCAGGAGCTCGACCTGGAGGAGCTGGAGCCGCTGTGCACCAAGCTGAATGCCCTCGCCACAGACTGCAACAAGCACCGGGCAAAGACCGACCGGAGGAAGCAGAGGTCCGTCTTCAGGGACGTGCTGAAGGCTGTGGAGGTAAGGAGGCAGTACCAGAGGTACGCTGGGTTAGGTGGGGCAGCTGTGAACGTTTGCCTGACTTGTGACCCCCCCCCCCATTTGATAGGAGGGGGATTTCCCCACAGAGACCATCCGCTTTGGAACGGAGCGCATGTATATTGACAGCTGGGTAAAAAAGAGGACTTACGACGCCTTTCGGGAGTTTGTTGGTTCTGGAATGAACTTCCACCTGCAGGTGTGTTCTCCCTGGCACTGCCCCTCTCCTGCTTCTCTGGAAACACTCTAGCTTGCAGGCTTTCTGCCCCACCCCTTTATTTTTATTTATTTATTTTTTTTATGTCCCATACTCTGCAGGCAAATGAATTCATCCGTGATGTGTTTGAGCTTGGACCCCTGGTAATGGTCGACTCTGCTACTTTGAAGGCGATGAAGATTTCGCGTACTGAACGGGTAACTTTCTGCTAGCCCAGCAGTATAGGATTTCGACTGCTACAAAAAAACCCCCATTGCTTGAATGGGGGAGTGGTTACTGATACCATTGTTCTGAGCAGCTCTAGGTCTGTTATCAAGCCATCAGCTGCCTTATTTAAACATGTCAAACATTTATGGGTGCTGCCTGTCTGCTAGAGGGGTTGGGGGCGTGTGTTTTAGCATTGATCCTATATAATTTGTCTGCTTTGGAACAGCCTCTAATTGCTAATTGAGCCCATCTTTTCCTCCAGCACCTCTACAACGCGGCAGTCTTCAAAGCTCGCACAAAGGCCCGGAACAAGTTTCGTGACAAGAGGGTTGATGTTGGAGAATTCTAGAGTTGAGGGGGGGGAAAGGGGTTTTCTTCCCCTGCCTTGCTTAATCTGCTTAACCACCAGATTTCTAGTGCATGTGACTTTGTAGATTTTTTTTTTTTTTTTTTTTTTTTTTTTTTACTTTGTGCCCA
>JABJVR010014675.1:0-42410 GCA_025773905.1 Chitala chitala | reverse complement strand
ATGGGCTCCAGGCTTCCCCGCGACCCTCACCAGGACTAAGCGGTTAAGATAATGGATGGATGGATGGATGGATGGATGGAGTGTATGTGACACGACCAGAGAGGAACGACGTCATTGGTAATGGCTTGGGTTATTAATTTATCCGAGTCACTAATTTGCAATCAGAGTAAGAGAATTGCATATATTTAACATATTTTTGCGCTAGGATTATTCTGACATCTATCAGTTGAAGAGTGTGAGTGGAATTCCTCAACCCGCTTGGACTACAAAGCAAGATTTTAAGAACATGAGGTACAAACGTAACTTCACAACGCTAAATTAATACTATGCAAAAGTATTTACCACCCATCTTTGCATAGAGATTAAATACTGTTTAAAGGGTAATAATATATACTATCACCTTAAGCGATAATATCAATACGTATAAATGTGCACTATAAGAGTGCGTGTATGAACACGAGCAGTTGACACAGTCATTATAACAGATCTGCACAATACAGTACTAGGCTGGAAGAAAGGCTGGAGATACGGTATGACTCAATTTTCTTGCTGTCCAGCAGATGTCGACAAACTGTTGTGTCATTCACTGGATAAATGGCATCGAAAATAAACATCTCAGGGGAGCGTATGCCAAACGCATTATACCGTAATGCTCTGGTGAGGGGGAGGGGGTTGACACGTCTCTTTAAAAAAAAAAAAGATAGACATTCGCCGTGTCAATTTTTGCTGAAGCCACAAAAATGCTAGAACAAATTTGCAGACATTCAAGAGCATCTCAGAACATTACATATCATTACTATCACTGCAGCTTTTGCGCAGGCCAGTGTAATTTTTAAAAATTGAGTTTTAATGAAATAGCTTACATGGATATAAAATTCTGGCTTCTGCAGCCAAAACGTTGTCATTACCACATTTACAACCTCCCTTCATCATAGGCTTTAGCCAACATGGACACAGTGACCTGTGCTTAAAGATTTAGCCTGTGCCTCAGTGTATCTTCTGAAGAAAGACATATAGCTGTGATTTTTTATATTAGATTAATATATTTAGTGTATATGACAGTGGCATTAGCTACTCAATGACGTCGTAAAACATTACTTCAATAAAGGAAGAAATTATCCCTCAGATTGATTAGATGAATATTGGATTGAGAATGAAAGAATGGTAAACTTTGCCTTAAGTTGTACTTGTATTACTTTGTTTGCTTAATTCAGATCATAATACTCAAGGTACAGGAGTGCAACAAGTCACAATTACTGGGGCCTTGGATAGAATTGTGTGGTTAGAGCTTTGGACATTTTGGCAGGTAATTGAAGTATGTGAACTATATGCAAATTCTTGACTTTGAGTAGGTGGTGGAGTTAATACAATTTAGGTGAATCCTTTCAGTACTTTGTTATCTGTCTGTGATGCAGAGCGCAAGGATTCACAAGGCAAGATTGGAGTGCCTTCATCAAATATTTTACAAGTTACCACTCTGTTATGTAAAAGGGTGGAATTATCTGATACTAAGTGTAGCGCATCTCCATGGGTCAACAGACGTTCCAGGGCTGTCTGTGCGGTTGCCTCGTGAGATGACAGCAACGGTATGCACCCTTATTTCTTGTGTCAATAGATGGCGCTGTTTTGCGCATATTTTAAACAACAATACTGTACCAATTAAGTGTGAACGTTTAAGTCGATAGTACACTATATTTACTTTTGTGCGGTTTGTTAATTCGTGTTTTCACGATATATCAGGTTAATTCTTCAAGACCCGTACTATTTAGTGTTTGTTTTCGCTTTCGTGTATGTTTATATGAATTTATAATTATTGCTTATTTACAGTTTTCTACCCCGGGTCTATGAACTAACTCACTTGCTATAAGAAAGTGGATTTATAACTCAGGTAGGCGCACAACACTTCGTACTATATCTTTTGGTTATTTTCAAATTTCCATACAAAATACTGAACGTCATTGTTTATAACTGTATAGTTTTACCTAGTGATTACATGGACTTCATAACACAACCAGGTTAACACACCTTGTTTAATCATTTCAAATCTGGTTCGTTGTTGTTCTGTCTTATCCCCTGTGCAAATAGACAATTATAGTGTGAACAGCACTGATGCACTGCTGGTTTAACCTTATTTTTTCCGTTGTGCGGCCGTCTATATAGACTGAACGCAACGTATGTTCCAGTGTTTGTACTGTATGTTACAGTTGCGATTGTTACAATTGTTACAACAGTAACGAGCAAACACACTTAGGCTGTGCAGCAGAGGTGTTTTGCGTAGCTATAAAGTGGGCGGCTCTTCCAGTGCGGCACTGCCGGGGGTTTTGCGCTTTCTACTCGCGGAGAGCTTTTCTGCCGTCAGTGCGCTCCAAGTAGTGATAAGAGAAAGGAAGCGGTGCTTTGACAGATTAAATTATTTTCTGTCACCCCATAAATACGTCGAACGTATCTGAAAGAGGATTTTTCCGTCTGTGTTTTCTGCAAAGGCGAAACGTTTCATCGCGGGACGTGGGATGGATTGTAATTTTATTTAAGACTGTACACTTGCTGGCTGTGTGAGGACACCGACGGATAGCGCTGCTGTGACAGGCGGCAGGACTGTGGAGTAAAGACGCTGTAATTTACCATCCCGTCTTCCCTGGATAACCAACCTGTGAATTTTCAAATGCTCTTTTTGAGAATGATAATGCAGGATCTGCGTGAATCTAGGACAATATAGACACCTTTCTGCAAAAGGTGATCAGTAAGCAAACCCACAGCCTATATTCTGATAACGCTATTTACACAGCTGGACACTTCATTTCTACGGGTATTTACGTATACTTACAGTGTGGCATCGCTTTGCGAACTGAAATCCAAGGTGTTCGGAAACAGCAATTGATGTCGTGACCTTACCTTGTTTTTGGGTAACCTAATTCAGCAAAAGGACTATCAAAAATGGGAAACAGTTTTTCTAATATATCCGCGTTTCAATCCCTTCATATTGTCATGCTGGGTCTGGACTCGGCCGGTAAAACCACAGTTCTTTACCGCTTGAAATTTAACGAATTCGTCAATACGGTGCCCACGATCGGGTTTAACACGGAGAAGATCAAACTCTGCAATGGCACAGCCAAGGGGATCAGCTGTCATTTCTGGGACGTCGGCGGACAAGAGAAACTGCGGCCTTTATGGAAGTCCTACAGCCGATGTACAGACGGTATCATCTACGTGGTGGACTCCGTGGATGTGGACAGACTGGAGGAGGCAAAAACCGAACTGCACAAAATTACAAAATTTGCGGAAAATCAGGGGACTCCACTTTTGGTAATTGCCAACAAACAAGATCTACCGAAATCCCTCCCCGTGGCCGACATCGAGAAACAGCTGGCGCTTCATGAACTTACGCCGTCCACCACTTACCACGTTCAGCCGGCTTGTGCCATAATTGGTGAAGGTCTCCACGAAGGTATGGACAAATTGTACGAAATGATCCTAAAACGGAGAAAATCGCTGAAACAGAAAAAGAAACGGTAACGACAGCTTCTGGCGTTGCATAACAAGTGCTGCAACAGCGTGATTCAGGAATGCGTTTTGTTCTCCTAATACATGGTACTTTGAAGTGATTTTACCTGTTAAGGAATTCCCAGCGGTCTCCACGCAGTATGTGTTGCACGCAAGGTTATATTAAGACGGGTGCTGGATATTCCAGCCACGTTAACCAAAACATGCATTGTTTTATTAAAAAAATGGTAAAACTGGCTGGTCCCAGTTTATTGCTGCTTCAGTGTGGATTTTAAATGTAGCTTGACAATTAATTTCGACATAAAGCACTGTGACTACTGCTGGACACGGAATTAAAACGGAATGCTTTTTATAGCAATGACTTTGCACGCAATATGGATGTAGTTTATACATACTGAAGTTGACCTTGTCCATAAAAATGCTCGTTTCCTAGTTTCATGTCGATTACATGGAAGTTAAATAAAATTGAAGACACATGTTCCAGGTAAAGCTTGAATAAATGAATGAATGAGTGAATGAGTGAATAAATGAGTGAGCACTGTCATCTGTCAATCACGTGGTCTCAGAATGGACTATAATATAGAAGTGTATTTACTTTGGTGGTATATAACCACTTTGCCTGCAGTGTGATTGATAACTGCAATCATTTTAACTTTTATTATTACAAAATGTAATGGTACTACACTGTATAGCAAATCAAGACTGTTGATGTACAGTAGAACCTAAAAGAATTCAGAAGTATTTTTGATTAAATACTATTCAAATCCTTTATGAAGTGTGCTGTGTTTTATTAATATCTTTTCTTATTTTGAAACTCGTAGTTGAACTGCAGTTTGCAGGTCCTCTTCAAGGTGTGGTGACGTGTTAATTGGTAGACTCAGGAAGATGCTGAAGCCTTTGGCCTTCGGCTGAGAGGATTGTCAGTTGTGGCCATGTGGGCACTGTGGCCTCACCAGTTGAACAACACGTATGGGAGACAGGGTGGTTTGACAAAGTTCTCAGTATAATGCCTTCGTGGTGTTTCTTTGTGTTCCTTAGTCTAAAGTGATGATCAGAGTTGGTTGATCTTTCTGCGACCTCCACAACGTTGATCACATCACAGGTGAATGGGATGGAAATTTTGCATTTATTTTATAGGCATTAAGAGGGCATTAAGTTAATGAGGTCCATCCATTCCATTCCATCTATTGTCCAATCGTTTATCTTGTACAGGGTTGTGGGTGGTCTGGATTTGACAAAATATCACTAGATGCAGTACGTTCTTATCACAATGCTATATGTTTCTCAGGACTGTGTGCGTCATCTTGGAGTTTATGGTGCCAAATAGAACCTAACATTTTTAAATACTTTTTGCTTTGTCACCTTCTCTTTAGATGCATAACCAGTCCAACAAACCATGTTCTGGACCTAACTAATGCTGGACTGCTTTAATTTTGCAAGGGGTGGTACAGTACAAGCTGATGTGCTAAAAGGAAATGGGACACTTTTAGGTGTCCTCCTACATGTTCCCCGTCACCTCCTAATCACTCATTGGTAGTTTAAACTACCAATCATGTTTGAAATTTATAATCAAAATCTTGTAATACTGCAGTTCCTGTGTGGTGAGGTGGCTGATTTGAGATATTTTATGAATACAAAAGACCCTGATCCATCCTTACACTCTGACTATCATGTTACTGAAGACAGGTGTTTGGTTCTGGTGGTTTTCTTTTTGTACATGGTTTGTAAGAGAAATTAGTGTTCCCACATGTGACTGGATCGTTTCGCTTCAGTTTGCTGTCTACTTCTCTGCATGGGCCTTGATAAATACTAATTACTACTGTTAATTAGCAATGCAGATACTTATCCATGTCCATCAGCAGAAGGAAATGTTTGTTCACTAATGACTCCGGCACACTAGATACCCAGCAAAATGGACATTTGATAATATATTTTAGTGCAAAATTGAGAGATCTTATTGGTTTTACATTATCAAGTCCAAATAGTAATCACATTAAAATCATACAAATGTTATCATTTATTTAGTAGATAAATTCAGGTTAATTGCTGTTTTGAGAACAGTCTAGTGTGGCAAATACATATAGACCATACATGCAACACATAGGCAGATCAGGGGTTTAAAAACACTTAGAATCATATTTTGTTGCACTACACATTGCTAAAGGACTCAAAGCTAAAATCATGCATTTGTATTGTAGAACAGAAGGTGGTCTTAATTTTTAAATCTTTTCCAAACTTTGATAGAGATGTTCGTTATTTCAAGGGTAATATTGATATTCCATTTTCCTAAACTTAACATGGTGTTATATTCATTTTAAAAACACAAAGAATTAATTACTTGGAAAAATAAATTTCACCTCAGGTTGAAGTGGTTTCATTCTGTTTATTTCTTCCACACTGTTCTGTGGAAATGGTGTCCAATAGGATATGTTCTACTTTTCACATTAACAAAAAAGTAAAATGTATTTCAGAGTGTTGGTACAATCTCTGAAACTTGGAACTAGACAGAAATGGAGCTGCAATGTAACAGAAGGTAAAAATAACTCATCGTAGAGTAAAAGAAGACCTGGTAAAACGACAGGCAGAAGAATGATGAAAGACGGTAAGTGTGTGAGTGGAGCACATCAGCGGGTGGGATAACGGGTCGCATTAACGTGCACGACAAGGCCGACACAGGAGCTGTGGTCAGGCCTCACAGACAGACGCACAAACACAGAGGTCCTTCTTTACAATAACAGTGGGTAGCTCTTTGGCAGTGTTGTGTGGTGCTGGTGTTTGTCGTCTCTCTTCACTTCCCCTGTTTAAAGAGGATTGAACAGCTACATGCTTGCGCAGGTCCTGCCCAGCCCTTAACCAGTCCACCTCACTTTCTGTTTTTCTTTCTGGTTCTGCTTGTTTCTTTTAACATGTTTTGATCAACTTTCTTGTTTTTTATGACTGAAACTTAGGCATTCAGAAATAGATTTGTGGCATTGATAAACAAGCAATATAAAAGTAATCTATATCCCTTTTTCTGTAATGTCAAAGTTTTCTTACATAAGTTTCAATTGCTTAATTGCAGCAATGGGTTGTGTTCTGCAGTGATGGGTCACCATGTCTGTTTTTATGTCAATGACCCATTCTTTTCCATTTCAATAGGCATCTGCTGAAAGCCCTTTCAAATTTTTCACGAGCTCAGACTGGAAGGTTTCATTCTTACAGCACTCTCTGAGATTTTCTGTAGAATGTTCTAGCAAAAGTTGAAGATGCAGTGTCTTCAGACATCTCATGATGTAAACTTTTTTTTTCTCCTGATTGTACTAAGCCAAAAGGAAAACAATACCCTAAAAGCAACAGCTATTGTTAAATTCATAGAGAGAAGGTGTGATGAAGAGGAACAAAGTTCTCATTTTTAGACACTTGTGGGAATATTTAGTTTCTGATTGGATTTATTCAAAAAAGAATGAATGAATGGAATCAGATTCCAGGGGTTTCTTGAGACCGTTCAGAATGTTTCAGAATGTTTGGTTAACCGTGAACCTATACTGTCTTTTGTCAATGAAGATTAGAAATTATTGTTAATGAGGTTGTATGTTTCCTTAGCTGGGGTTTTGACAAAAACTGACATCTGATATTCAGTGAGGTGCCTTACTGAAATCTGGCTAGAAAGAGTTTCAGAAGTACTGTTCATTCTTCAAACAAGTGATTTCATCCATGCACAAGAAGCCAGGTCATAATAAAATGAAGACCATTTGGACTCAAGGGCAGTGCCTTCAACACAAATTAGGTTTCTCAACATTAAACAGTAAATTTAAAAATATTCATATTTATTTATATCCAGTCTGGTTTAGAGTGCAGATAATTGCAGTGCTTTACATCAATTCACCTGTGATTGACAGTGCTGCTACATTATTAACTAAAGAGCCATCTGACACAATTAGGTATCATCGCTTGATTTTTGTCAGCAAGGTTATGGAAGTTCTGCTCACTTGTCAGGATAACGGCCAGAAACAGTAGAAAAATGTGTTTGTTACGTCCAGAAAATCAACACTGAAGCAGGATCCCTGTTTGCAGAACTTGTTTTATTTCCGAGATAAACAAAGAAAAACGGGGATTAATTCAAGACGAAGTCCGTAAATCGTATTCAAGGTCGAAAAACCGAAAAATCCAAACCCGCAATCGGTCTGGGGAAGGGAAGCAATGAGGGCTGGGGTGGGCAGGGTCGGAGAGGAAACACCACAGGAGGAGAGCGAAAACACAGGACAGGTTAGGTCAAGCGCACTCAGTAATCAGATTCAGCTCAATACCTCGCTAAGGTTTGGCACTACAAAGGAGATGTTTAAGGCGAAAGGCGTAACGAGACGCGACTGGGACCGCTTAATGACGGGGCGTGACAGTGTTAAGATAAAACATGAAATATATATACAGGCACCCAAGAGTGTAATGTCCTTCCCACCAAACACAAAACGTTGACATAACTTTAGCAAAACGTCCCTAACATTCACTTAACGTTATTTGAACGTTTTGTGTTTGCTGGGTTAGAGGCCATTATTAGAGGTTTTAGTCAATGCCTCATTATATCCAACAGGAAATCTTTTCAGTCGTTGCTGTTCATCATTGGAGTTTTTTATGATTTCAGACTTATTTGATTTACTTTGTAGCACGAGCCTGAGTCATGGAAAGGTCTTGGTAGGTCACGAAGTGAAGAAACTCAGCAAAACTGTTTAATCTGTCATAATGTAAATACTTTTCTTGTTTCATCAATATAATATTGTACAGTTTTCTTTCTGGTAACTATATCCAAATAGGTTGAAAAAGATGACACCTTAAGATGTTATTATGAACAAAGAGCAATTTGCTCTATATGTGTGTGTGTGTGTGTGTGTGTGTGTGTTTCCCCTTAGTCAGCTCACTTACTTATTAGTGCTCTTATTTAATTAAAAGTGAGATGTGTAGGCTTGTTTACCAAATGAGAAGGTGAGCGAGGTCAGTTCAGTGACTCAGCACTGCTCTGAAGATGAGAATCTCTTGAGATTTTCATAACTCTTGCATGGTCTTACACTGAAGATTTCCATTATTTACTTTTCCCTCTCTCTCCATACTGTAACTACATAATATACACACTTGTTTCTGAAAAGACAGAAAAATACTTTCATATGGAAGTAGATTTTATGAGTAAAAAACTGCACAAGCTGATAAGTCAAATTTAGGCTGAATACACCTGTATTCCTCTTCTTAATTTTCTTAATAATGGCTGTAAAACTGACTTGTTGTATTTTACAAACATTTAAAAAAAATGCAATAAATATAAATACATCTTACATTTAATCCTAAACCCATTTGCAAGCACTGGCAAAAACTCGTTACTTATGCAAGAACAGCCTACATTACTGGCTGATTGATTTAATTTCAATCTTACATGTACAGAGAACATTTCAATTTGCTTACTGCTATTTCCATCCCCTGTCATATAATTTACATATAATGTCCAGTCTCTCACTACCTGTGTTTGAGATCATTATTAATGATAGTAATTATGATAATGTCAACATGTAATTATGGTACTATAAAAAAGTTAAACATGCATTGCTTCAGCAAACACTTCAGAACGTATTTTTGCCTCCCTACATGTAGAAGTAAACATGAATGGACATTTTTCATGTTGCTGAATGTATTTATTTTATTCATAATATTTCCTTGTTACCTGTTGGTTTTCAGTGCAAGTTGGAAAATGTCTTAAATAACATAATTTGACTGCAACATCTCTTAGAGTAAGATGCAAGACAAAAAATGCATTATTAAACGTGAAAGTGCAGATTACCATATGGCACCTTTTTACCATAAAGAATGAGAATCTCTAACCCATTTTCCATGTCAAAGCTGTAGCTGTTGTTGTTACATCCTAAGGTCTTCAGACTCAATGGTGTTCCATCTACAGAACATTTACATCACAACCTCAACATACACCAGTCACCCATAGTGAACCACGGATTAGTGATTTCAACCATTAGCGATTTCAAGATTGGACTACTACGACTCACTCTTGGCTGGCCTCCCAGCCTCTGCTACATATCCTTTCCAGAGGATACAGAATGCAACGGCACGTCTCATCTACAATGTTCCCAAACAGACACATGTCACTCCCCTGCTCCTTGCACTACACTGGCTTCCGGTCCAGGCACGCATTAAATACAAGACCCTGATGCTCACATGCAAGTCCGTCAATAGGACTGCTCCAGGCTGCCTCGAATCAAGAACTGTGTCCCCTGTTCTTTAATGGGAAGAGGCTGGTAAAAAAAAAAAAACTAGTAAACAAAAAAAAAACTACTAAACCTAGGCTCTTCTCTTCTCTGGCGCCTAAATGGTGGAATGAACTTTCACTTGCTTTGAAGACTTTATCATTGCTGTCCACATTCCACAAGCATCTAAAGACACATCTCTTCAGGTAGCACCTTAGGACTTAAAACCTGAAATGTTTGCTTCCATTCCTTCCACGGTAGCTATGGTGTTGACTGTTTGTTTGTAAATGTTTTTCTGCTTAATTCAAGACCTACATTTTATATGTTTATGCTGTACTTGTATGACTTTGAGACAACTGCTGGACTTAATCGTGTGCACTTTGATGATAGGACAGCACTTACTGTTAGTTAGATTCTCTGATACAGTTTGACCTTGTTTGTGACATGCACATGGGCTATTATTCATTGTAAGTCGCTTTGGACAGAGGTGTCTGCTAAATGAATAAAATGTAAATGTAAAATGTAGTATGTCTTGTCAGCAGCCATTGTCACATTGTCCTGTGCTGAACAGCACTCTGGGTGTCCATCCTACTTTCTCAGATTTCAACACATTTCCTCTTTTCTAAAACACCACTAATGCATTCACTACAGAGAGTGAACTCTATGAATGAAAACTCCTACAGAATTATTCTTATGATCTTTTTTATTTTCTGTCTGCAATAAGCTAAATATTCATCACAACTGAAGACAAGTGGTTTCTCTGAAACGGCAGGTAAATAATAGCGCTGAACATGACAAGTTACACGAATCTATTGAACACAGGACTGGCTGACTTTTTCACTCAACACAAAAGTGGTTCCTTCATGTCTTGATAGCAGTGAATGGGGGGGAAAAAACAAGTCAACAGGGATGAGGGGGGGGTGTGGTGGGCAGTGGGAGTGGCAATCATTGTGGGTGCCATTGGAATGCCCTCCACATGACAATACAATCAGCTCACTCCTGTAGCAGTGAAATAATGTGCTTCAGCTGGGAGATGGTGTGTAACATTGTGAGCTTTTAGTTTTGGAGAGAAAAGGGTTGTATTTTATCTCTGGCAGGCAGTAAGTGCTATCCCACCAGATACTGTAATTATGTGTGTTTTTGTGTTGTCTGTAAAACTCTTAAGAACCTAATCTACAGTTCATTTAATTGTGCGTACTGAAAAAAGCTTTTTGTTGTCAGCCATTGTCTGACAAATTAACGTTTAAAAAACATTATGTATATACCCCAGTGTACACGCTCCCTGACCTTTAGGCAATAAGCAGTTGTAACCAGTGCATTCTGGGTAATAACAGCAGCAAGTATGAAGCAACTTTACAGGAATCGAACATATTGATAAAAAAAAAATAAAAAAAAAAAATTAATAAAACCGAGTGTTTCAACTCTGCTGATATATTTTAGTGGTAAAAGATGCCAAATCAGAAGGCTGTTTAGCAGCAGGCCTCTGCCTTGCTGCAGATGTGAATCCATCTGTTTTCTTCAGGAGGATATCTGACAAGGTTATTAAGTGTGCGATCTGGAAGCTCAGCCATATTTAATATGTCCGCTGATGGAGGCATGACGAGGGCCATGAACTGGCAGTTTGCCAGGCTCTGTTATTTTTCTACACAAAGATCTGTAGACCTGACTGTAAATTAGCAGACATTTCTAACAGGTCAACTTTGGCTTCTGGGCAAGGACATGAGTATTGGCTGTCTCATTTATTGAGAGTAGTGCTTTGTTGCATTTCTTTAGATTCTGTTCCACTAATTCATATTATTTAGCCATAAAAAGGATGTTTGTTCTTAGGAAATGGAGCATGCTTTCTGTTGTTCCATTTTGGCCTACTTTTTTCAGTCTGCTTTTCTGCTTTTTAGTTCTTTTGCATTTTCTCTCTCTGTTTCTCTCTGGACTTTTGCTTTCCAAACAGAAGTCTCTTGTGGTGGGTGTTTCTTTAGCTTTTGTTAAAGCATATTCTTGTGATTTAATGTACTTCTGTGTTCCCACACATTCAGATGCAGTACACTGATTTTATCTGTGGTGAAACCAAAGTGGCTCTGTTTTGAGAAAGGCTTGTTTTCCCCTTTCTCTGTACATCTGAGCCAAAACACCCACCCAGCTGGTTTTCAGCAGGACTTGAGTGGCAAACTTTGTGGGGTGTGACACTTGGCATAACACACCTGGTGAATGGTCTGCCATTTCCAGTGATGCCATGTTGTTTTACAAATCAGTGCTTAAAAGATAAAATACATATTGTAATTTTCCTGAGAGGATTTTCAAGGCTTGTGTCTAGGTATGAAAATGTGACAAATTCCTCTACAACAGATTTTTTTTGGGGGGAGGGTGTAATTTCATAGTTTATAAAGTGCTAGTGCTGTATCAGAGGAAATAAGGGTTCTTATCAAGAAACAGTCGTGTTCACGTGAATTTCAGCATAATTTCCTTCCTTACGTTTTGGGGAAAAAATAATAAAAATTTGATAACCAGTAAACTTTTATTTTTAAGAACAGCTGAAGTGTTGTTTTCTTTTAATAATGTAAAAGAATTTAAGAAAAGTAAAAACTTCAGAGTTTTGGTGCTTGTATATAAATTCTTCCTGCTCATTCAGCTTCTAGCTCATTCATAATTAACTGCACTTTGTTCTTTCATATAAATATCACCTTTTGTGAAACAATTATTCTACATCAAAACTGTGAAACAAAAATCAAGTGCATTTCTTTGTTCACAAAATAATGGAATTTCTATTTAAAATGTAAGAATACATACTTTTTCATTTAAATTTAGATATTGAGTGAAAACAGAATATTTACTTAATTTACAAAATTTTTTGCAAAGTTACTTTTCACTGACTAAGCACTGTATGCTGATATCATTTTTGGAGGTTTTGCAACATCTCTTGCTTAAACTCGTGCGAGAAACTGTAGGTTGTGGCGTGCAGGAAAACCACATTATGTTTCATCACCTCCCGGTGACATCAGACACATCACAGATGTGTGGGAACAGCTGTCCTAACAGGAGCAAAGCGGCGAGGTTCAGCAGTTCGTGCCAGCTGTGCGTATCCCATGACAATATTAGCCCACGCCATCGCCAGCATGTCTAGTCACTTAATACATACATCTTAGTGATTTAACAACCTACGTTAGCATTCCATCCATCTACATGACCAATGGTTAAATTGTGAATGACAGCACAGGTACACAGGCCCACACACTATCTGTCTTCTGTTTCTGCAGATATTTATGTGTTACCAGGTGACGTGTTTGTGTGACCCACCGTGAACGTGAGAATGACACGCTGCCTGTGGAGAGGTCACAGTATGTTGCAGAATGACACTTTCTTCACTTATCTGGCTGTGCTTTAGTTGGTTTAGTCAGTTGAAATAGCATTGAAGCATCTTTCATGAAACTATTTTTGTGTCAAGTTTTCCTTAAGATTTTTTATTATTATTCTGTCAATGTTAAACCAGGGTTATTAAGCGCTTTGAGGCACATTGTTGCGAAAGGCGCTATATAAAAATAAATTGAATTGAATTGAATTAAACCCTTTTAAACATGATGGAGAGAGGTTGCTGTTTTTAAAAAGTACATTTATTCCTTTTGTATACATGAAGAAAAAAAAGACAATTATAAAAGTGTGGCAATGTATTAATAAAAAACCTTTATTTTATTCTATTATCCAGTATGATTTGTCTGTTGAACTGCTAGAGATCACAAATAAACAATGATAGATATTGAATTTCTTTTCAACTAAACAGCTTTCCTCCGAGTCATCTCTTGTTTTGATAATGGGTTTCTTTGATTTGGTTAATATATATATCAAGAAAAATATAAAAACATATATTGACAGCATTGCACTAACAGATTACTGTTTTGTGCTTCACCTTCTTAACACATAATTACATTTGTTTCTGGCACACCTGTCACATAACCAGACAAACACACACAAACAAACACACACTGTTGACAAAGACCTGTTAATTTATGCCTTTGTAAATCCACCTCGCCTGGTACAGCGCAACATTAAAACCATCTTATTACAAATGCAGGTGGAAGATATCTGTAAGGTGATATGGTCTTTTTTTCCAGGAGTTTTCTGCACTTTACATTTATGTGGAAAATACATTTTTATTTTCTGGGCCTAGTGCAAGGTGAATTTTATTTTCTCTGTGTTTAATTGTACATGCCCATCCACTCACACTGCTTAGACATGTTAAAATTGTATATTATACAGTCATACGGTGCCTTTAAAAGTGCAGGATTATTGTTTCTTAAAGAATCATTTTCACACTAGAATCTTATCATTACTTCTAGCACCATTTCCTCTGCAGTTCCAGAGAATGCCAACAGTGACATGCATTTCATGTAGGTTTCACTTTATCTAGATGTATTGAACCAACCCGTTATACTACCATACTGTAATGGTTAAACTATTGAGTAAATAGATGTGCTAGCAGCAGTACAGGGATACCTGTATAAACAATGGAGTGTTACTTGTGGCATCGTGTTAATCACACCAGGACATCAAAGTGAATTAGTTATCCTCTTCCTTATAGGCCATCCCTCCCAGGGTGGGTGGAGGTGGAGAATTGAGGGAGGAGTGGGTATTGACATCGAGTTGAGGTTTCATGTTTTCTCGCTAGTTTTTAATTATTGCATGCAAGCTTCCTTTCTCACAGCTTCACCTGTTTGTTTTTCTTGTGTGCTGCTTTTTTTTTGCTCCAAAACCCCCTTCCCTTGTTTCCTTTTGACTCCTTGGTCTCACCAAGCCAGTGTGTGCCCCCCCACCACCTCCAGCGGGTTGAGCGGATGTCAGGGCAGTGCAGGGAGAGATGAGCTGTGATGGAGACAGATAATGAGACCTGTGAGATGACAGCTCCTCATGTGAAGTAGGCATCTGCCTTCACCAGGCTGCATCTAAGCAGGTCGTATGTCTAGCCTGAGGCTTTACCCAAACACAACAGCCCAGCCTATCATTTACTCACAGCCTGCTTTACACAAACCGACATGGTGATCTGTCATATATTTACATCTTGATAGAGACACGGAAAGCAAGTACAACAGCAACAAGTACACATTAAAGAGCATTTTTCTGAAATTGACAAGTAAAAGGTTTATTAAGTAGAGTCAACATGACTCTCTAACTGTACAACAAATCCTTTAATAATAAAGCATGACAGATATACAGATCAGGTAAACTCTCCTAAACTGCATTTAGAAAATGCACGTGTATTTGCATCTCTGTGTGTGTGTGTGTGTGTGTGTGTGTGTGTGTGTGTGTGTACACGTGCATGTGCATTGCTTTGGGTAATCTAGAGTGTTCTCTGCCTTGTGCCCTTGGCAACCTGGGTTAGGCTGCACCCACCCACATCCCTGCAAAACCTCTTTGTTGGCTCATATGCAGTATTGTCAGCAGAAGTGATGTTTTAAATGTAGCACCTGTGAGGTGGCCTCTCGAAGAAGCCATATGGGTATCCTTACAGCAGCCGCTGAACTGCAGCCCTTGCGTTTTGCAGAAGTAGTGTCACCGCCATGGAGTGTGAGTAAACAAAGGCGACACATTCCTTACAAAGGTGGGAGGCCTGACTGAACTGCTGACCCTGTGAAGGTACAGGTCCTCCTTCTCAACTAGTGGTGCTGACATAGTCTTAGAGCAGGTGAATTATTCATTCTGGCTACTGTCATCTTTATTCAGTAACTGAAAAGCAGGCCAAGTGCATATAAATTCTTCCCCTTTCCAGCGTGAGTATGAAGCGAGGGTAAACAACATTACCAACATTCTCTTAAAGACCTCCCATTCAATGCTAGTGGTAATTCCGATAACGAATCAGTACCCAGAGATTTAATGTATTGGGACCATTTATGTCAAAGGACCTCAAAGGTCTTGTCGTTGTAGACATTGTGTTATTATATCACAGCAGAGAAACTGACCTTCTTAGCCGATCAACAAGTACATTATACATATTCTACTAAGCTCTAAATGAAATATGTCCTACTGGCCACATCAGATGGTTGTAACTTAAGCAGATTGATCAGTAGTTATCAACGTCATACTTGCATGATTTAACAAAAATTCACAAGCCCATCTCTTAAGTTGGTATTTCTGCTCATAGGTAAACTGAGCAACTCTCTCCGCTCTGCTGTGTAATGGCAAAGGACTTTGTTGTTCTCCTTATTAAATTCTAAAGAAGATTCCCCTTGCTGCAAGTTTTTAATGGTGACCTTGGTGCACTTTGAAACTGCCGGTGAAGTCATACAAGGCAGTGGTAACGAACTTAAGCGCCTTAAAAGGTCATAGTGCATGCAGGGTCTCTAGTGCTTTAATCACTTTTCAAGTACAATTCTTTCATTGCCTGTAATTACATTTTTCTTCTGAATACCATGAGAATGTTGCTTTCACAGGGTAACTGGTAACTTTCACTTATTATTTTAATTAGGTATATAATTTAGTAAGAGCTGTAATGTATTCCATTTAGAATTTCTTTTTGAGTTACCATGGCAGCCCAAGTTTCCAAGACAATCTGTCACAGTAATACTTCCTGTCAAGAAGCATCCTGGGAAAATGATAAAGGTGGCCTAATCTGTGCTTTCAGATAGTCGTTACCTAACAGAAAATTCATAACAGTAAAAGCATGATTCAAGTTATTGCATTTTTTAAGACAAGCATTCACTGGTGTTTGCAATAATTTCAGTAAAAGCATGTAAACCCAAGCCCTGATGAGAGTAACAGTCTTCATTTGTGTCAGAGGTTGGCCTCTTCCAAATGACTTTAACACTAATTGGTTTTCCATTCCTGAGAGGTTAACAAAATACCACTTGGGATTGCTTGGACCACTGTTGTGGCGGAGCATTTGTTTTTCAGTTAGATATGTAGTATGATTATACATATGGCTGATTAGAACAACTCTGTTATACCATTCCTTCATAGTCATCCATTTAAAGTCAAACAGAGCACCATCCTTTTTCCCCATTGGCTGCTCTTCTTAAGACAAGTGTCTGGATAAAGTGTGGGTGGCCAGCTCACTAGAGAAGTCCTGTTCTTTGCCATTGCCTGAGTGCTATAGCCTCTAACAGCGCACTGTGGCAGATGGGCTAGCCCCCCTCCACCCCAAACCCCATGAGACTGCCCAGATCTCCGCTTTTATGTGAGACTAAGGAGCATCTGCTCAAGGGTCAAAAGGCCAGAGACCTCTTTGACCTGAGAGAAGAAGGGTGGGGGTGGAGTAGGGTTGTTTGGTGAGTCACATTGCAGTTCACCCAGAGCAGGAGTCTGCATTTATGAGTCGTAGAAGCAGCAGACTGACCTATTGTCATGGTCCATAGGGGTAGGGTAACCTGTTTTTTTTTCCTTAGACTTCACGTAAGTCTTGATGGGAAAAAAATATGATCAAGCTCTGAAATAAAAAAAGAAACTGTATATTTCCTTTGCATTTAGTTCTATTATTATTATTATTACTTATTTTTTTATATATTTGAATTTCTCCATCTCTGCTGTAGTGTCTGGCATGTTAGTATTAGAAGTAAGACTGGTTCTTTGGAATAAAACCTGAGGTGCAAGAAGAAGCATTGTAATTAAATATATTGTTTCTGCTGTCTGAGGACAAGAATGCACTATAATCAAATGCAGCATTTTAACTATTAATAAACTTGAATACTTAGTGAAGCTTCTCCAAGTCCCCTTTGCAGACTGGCCCACTGAATGAGTACACATGATGAGCCGGCACTTTTGCTGATAGTAAAGCCAAGGTCCAACATGGAATAATGAGCATCACAGTCTGCTGGAACACTACGGGCTCTTGACATGATCTAATGACAGATAATGACACTTGAATTCCATGACATGCTATTTCGTTATCCAAACACTGTCAGATATATGAGTCTTTGACAGACATGAAAAATCTCTAATGTGTGCTTACTTTTAAGAAGAACACCACATTATGTACAGTTCTCTTGAGAACACAATGCAAACTGTTACATCTCCAACCAGTGCTACTGACAGCAGGCCACTATATTGACACTGCCAAGAATGAATAAAGAAACCTGTGTGTGTGTGTGTGTGTGTGTGTGTGTGTGTGTGTGTGTGAGCAAAAAGCAAGAGAAACAGCAGATAATTGTCGACCACCATTCAAAATCACACATTTAGCTGCTCTGCTCAAAGAATGCATACAGAATTGTTTGTACAATCTGTAGGAAGACAGTCTCCACAGTAACCATGAAGATAGTAAGATTACATATTAGTAAGATAACACATTGCTGTCCCAGTTCTACAGAAGTCAGTTTCTTCGATTAATTATGGGAAAACGTGAAACTTTTCATTACATGCTCTGAGGCCTTCACTTAAATTTACAAGACTTTGACTTATCCAAACTTTATAGAGAGTACCTGTGTCTACACACAGATACGAATGGTGCGGAAACTGCACCGCAGGAGTAGGAAATGTGCTAATAGCCAGGAAGGGGTGATAAATTAGCATAGCAACAGGCTAGTTTCTCACAGCTCAGTTCATCCACATGTAACTGAAAGAAAACTATGACTCTTTGCACACAATAAACAAATGTAATATATCACAACAGAAGTCCCACTTGGAAATTTGCACATCCTATATTAAGAAGATGATCAAAATTGATTTGTGTGTTTGGCGTAGTCATAATGATGCAAACTGCTGTAGATTAGCAACTGTACAACCATCCATAAGTCTTAAAAGCCAAAGTAAACTAAAAGACTTCATGTTAAGTAACATTTGATACAAGCCAGAGTTCAGTCATTCAGAATAAAGTGAGGTATTACTTGTAGTTTTATTGTTGGATTTTAGCCAAATGTATATTGATTCTGCCATCAACATACGCAGACTGAGGATGTTTGCTTTTTCAATAGGAATTTAAAAAATGTTTATTTATAATTGATGGTTTAATTTTGCAACCTTGGTTGCTTGCATGGGCAAAAGTAAATTAGTCCTATGGGCAATGTTACAGAAAAAAATAGTGTTAGTTTTAATGTACTGCATGGTGGATTTGCTGAAGAAATTAAGAAGCCCCACTTGTGTCAGATTTGCTGCCTCATTTGCAATGTTGGGTCTTACGGACAACCCTCATTAGCATTTTAATTAGCTCTATGGAGCTGCCGCTCCGTGTGCCCATGACAAGATGCGCTGGAAATCATCCTTTAAACCACAAGGGTGCCATTACAGAGACAGATAGGGATGAACACCAGCAACTAGTCAACAAGTTATTAGTTACTGAAGGTCTGTTATACTTGCCCCCAAGTCTTCTTATATTTGATGAAACGGTGGGGAACATGCATGACATGTGTGCTGTTGTTAATTAGTATGAACTAACATGTCCTTCAGGGACAGATGTCTGGTATCTGCTTCCTGTGGGCGACACAGAGAAATGTGAGTAAAAACACCACACGTGTTTTGGGGCTACCACATCTGGCTGGGATTTTAACATTTCCATCTGGGTGGCTGGAATTTAGATTACATCCACTTTGTCCATCATCCATCCATCCACCTTTGTTAAGTAGAATTCAATTTGCTTTCTATCATTCTTCCGTTTTTAAGTATTTCCTAAGTGAGCTTTGACAGAGAACTTTAAAAACCATCATCCGGCAACATATCCTGCATGGTCCGTCATCTTCAAGTTTCATCAACAGCCTCCAGTCAGCTTGCACAAGATAAGTGTGTTAAAGTAGTATGTGAACATATGTAGACTTAACATCTTTGGCCAACAGATGACTAGGAGTTCTGCCAGTTGCAATGTCAGGTATTTCAGTTAAAAATATACTTAAGGTGTTAAGTCACCAATGAAATACCAGGTTTTTTATTAATATAAGGGGCATGGTGACAGAAAAAGTTTAAAAAGATGTATAAACAGAAATCATTCTTGGATTATTTAAAAAAGAAGGCAACTCAAACTGTAGTCTTTTATTTCTTATTGTAGAGCGACTACAGGTGATTCTTAGATGCTGAGTCTAAACAAAGGTGCTTGTAAACAACTCCAAATCCACCCTCCATTTAAAACCATTTGATAATTCCAAGAAAAGGTGATGCCTCATATCTCATCCAGAACCGACACTGGATGGGAATGCTGTATGGATTTGCAACCATAATCTGTCTTTGTTTCTGCTGATTTCTTATGGACGTCCGTCCTCACACTCTGCCAGCGTGAGTATCCAGGTGCCGTACCAACACACTGTAAAGTACCGTCAGAGGTCCAGCTGGGCTGTAAATGCACTGTTTGCCATCACTGCCTGTCACATGATCTGAGAGTGCTGTTTTAAAGCACGATTTTGATGTCAGCCTAGACAGGCGTTCAGAATGATTTAATAAGCTCTTGGATCTCCGGAGGCAGAGCCAGTGCATTCCTCGCAGATGTTGGCAGACATTAACTCATTTAAACATGTATTATTTATGCCTCTCAGTTCAATATTTTAAACTCTCCTGATAGGTTCCTTAAAACATCTTAATGGTTGACATAACATTTTAAGCCAAATGTATGCCCACAAACGGTGGACGAAGTTTGTAACAGAGCGACAAACAACATATACAGTATACAGTATACACCAAGAAGAGAAACATACAGCTGTAATGTAGCTTAGGTTAGTTCAGATAAAAGAACAAGAAAATAAAGTATATTAAATAAATGTGTGATGGGACAGCATGGATAATAGGCAGCATAGTTGACACATTCAGGGCTGTAGCTTTGACTCAGACCCTCAGCACAGCTTGTCAGTTCCTCATGAGTTACTCTGTGTGATCCTGGTGCCTCCCACAGTCCACAGTAATGTCTCTTAGGATAACTGGCATCGCTAAATCGACTTTAGTGTTAATGTTTGCTTGACTGAGTACCCTGTGGTAAATCCAATAACCTTGAACTGAATAACTTGTCTGAGAAACAGAATTTCTGAACTAATTTGCTTAAAAATTACATTGTGCAATTTACACATATAAAATTGTTTTATTAAACATATGAGCATCGTGGAAAAGTGTTGATGAGGATAATTCTTTAATTGAACATTTACAGTGGCTTCCAAAATTGTCAGTATCTTTGGTAGAGGAGAGAGAAATGGGCCAGGAAATGTCCTAGTGGTAGATCTTATTTGCTTGATCTTACACTGAGTAGATGAGAGAAGTCTAGCCCTTCGGTGAGGTAAAACAATTAAAAGTCAACATCTCTCTCAAAACACTTGTTTGAACAACCTTTACAGACAGCATAGGATCACACTGAGACTCCAGTAAACATGCTGAAAATTTTTAACTGTTAAAAATGTGTACAGCAATATTCAGAGGTCTAGTGGACACAAATATTGGAAAGGATTAGAAAATGTTTTCGACAGAAAGTCTTTATTCGTTTACAGTCATTATACATCGGATGACATGCATAAGATCAGTGTATAAATAATAATAATATTAATTATTGGATCCTCTTTGTAGAGAAACGATCTTTATGCCAACGATCAAAGCTAAACTCATGATCCAAGAGGTGCGGTCAGGTAAACAGGCGAGGGGTTCCGTTCGAAACAGGAACGTGGGCTGAGTGAAACGAGGAGTGTTAAGAGAGTCCTGAAATCAGGTAGCACAAGAAGGACTGAGGACAAAAGACAAGCAAGAGAACTGCTTGATGTATATCATCGCGAAGAAAGTCTTCGTGTTTTGCTGGTTTTAGCAGCAGCTATTTAACGCTCCATGTTGATTAAGCAACAGCTGGCAGGCGCTAATGGTGGGACGTGCCAGTTTGCTTGTTTATTTATTTATTTATTTATTTATTTATTTATTTATTTTTGGCTTCATAAAATATCTTCTGGCGAAAGGTTATGAAGAAATATAGTCACCAAGAATAGTTAAGATGTCACAAGAAGTGCTTGCTGCCTGCTTAGACATTAATAATTAAAGTGTTTTGGAGTTTTTACTGTTTCATTTGTATTTTTTTAGAGTTTAGCTTTTTTTGAGCGGTGATTGAGATTGGAGTTAGTGCGTCTGTAATGACATGACCACAAAAGAGTTAATCTCAAAGCGCCTAAGCAATATTCTCCGGACTTTATCAGCAAGGGAAAATACATTCCCAAACACATAGTTTTATTATTAAAACTTCACCAGAAAGAGATTTTCTAAACAAATGACTTCTTGTACTGCAAACACCCACCCCCCACACAAAAAAAAAAAAATCCTGGATGAGTATATATGCAGGTGTATGGTGGATTATAAAGACCAGGCACATCTGTATTAATATTTCATTTTTAAAGTCTCTCATCTTTTAAAAGCTCACTGGAGAATACAGTTATTACTGCTGTGAATCCAGTAGA
Source organism: Chitala chitala (assembly GCA_025773905.1). Taxonomy (NCBI): domain Eukaryota; kingdom Metazoa; phylum Chordata; class Actinopteri; order Osteoglossiformes; family Notopteridae; genus Chitala; species Chitala chitala. The sequence continues at coordinate 20,377 of JABJVR010014675.1, read as the reverse complement.
CGTTATTGTGAAAATCCTACTGAATGTGCCCCTAATGTAGGCCTATTTGTTCATCCCTAATGTAACCTTTTCATGTGTCTTTTATCATATGAAGTGACATTTCAGTGAAGTGATTTCCTTTGCAAAGTAAATACCGGATATCATCAACTGATGAAAATCAAGAGGTCGTGACTGAGAGGGAGTTGAACATAGTCTAGATTAGGGCAGAAAAACATTTGACAAAATATTTCCAATTGCTGTGACACTGAACTAGCATACACAATTTTTCTTGAAAGTACACATTAACATCTACAGGGCAAGTTCATTACCAAACTGGCAAAAAGCATTTCTCTAGTCTTGCTGTGTAGCTACTGCAATGTAAAGCACAGGTTGGCAATGTGAAGTGTCTGCATCTTAGAAAAGGCGTTTACTCCACTGTGGCTATTTTAGTCCAAGGACTGTTGGTTGTAACCCAGGATACTCTCTGGTGTCCTGTATCAGTAATGAATTTTGCCTAAATGATGAAGGTTAACTTCAAAGGGTTAGAAGATCAACACGGAAATTGATAAGGGGAATATATAACAGACAGGCATCTCTTCTAAAATAAGGCTCAGTCATTCACTAAAGCAAGACTGAAATCAGACCAGAAATTTGGTATTTTAAATAAAAGTGTACTGTTTCTGTGTCATGTGACCTGACCAGGATTTTCAGAGATTGGAGAGACTAACTGACACTGGGCTGTGTGAAAATGTAAACTGCCTTAATAATATGGTGAAGGCCAAGAAAAAAAAACACAGCTGATATGATTTATATGACTGCCAAAATATGTGGAAAAAAATCCGTATTTTAAAATCTAAAATAAGCATCTACATTTCATCATTGTGGCAATAAAACTAAGATATGGGGTAAAGCTCAAACCTGTTTACAAATACCTCTGTTGTTTGTTATATGTGGTTGTATCCCTCCTGTCTGGAGGTGCGCATTCAGCAAAATTCTTCAGCCGTTGTGTGGGGCACTGTTTTCCTACTGCATCTAATCGGTGGTTGTAGGAGATTAAGCATGGCCATGGGGAAATGCTTGCACGATGACTGGACTACAGCTGAACCACTGTCTGAGTCCTTGCATGCCATAACCTTGGCCTCCCTGCTCAGTTTCCTGGCAACAGAGACAAAGCTCAGCTCATCTGTGTTGTCTGGGGAGGCTGGTATGGTGAGCATATAGGATGCTAGGACTTAATGCCAGTGACCCAGTAACAGAACGTGAAGGGCTCACCGCATGCACAGGGTTGAGCCCACAGACTTGTAGCAGCCATTACACGTCAGCTAAAGCAACAACAGGTCAAAGGCTTATGGGAAAAAAAACACAAGTGGAAATCAGGCCTACAGTTAACATTTGTCATCCATGCAACAGTGAACACCTCAGTATAATCCAGTGTCTTGAGCAGGGTATTACTTCATATTTTTTGATATATTTTTAATGTTGAATTTATAATTAGTGACATTAAATTTTTATAGTCTGCTTTTTAAAATTCTCAGTGTGATAATTTAAAAGGATTCTTGTTGGAATTTTTATACCTACTAACAAGTTCAGAAGCATGTGAAAATAGGGCTATGCTTGTATGCACTGATAGCATTTGGAGTTAGGAATTCTGGAAAAACTGCAGGAAAACAAGTTGTCATAAATGCAGTTGTTTTGACTACATTTCAATTGCACAGTTAAAAGGAGTACTGTAATTAAAAGACATTTCTGCTCTTAAAAAGTGCAATCCAGAAGCCACAGATCCTTTTAGGTTACTTCACAGTGTCTTTGTTGGACTGGTACACATTTCACCATGGCTGATATAAGTTTTCAGCATTTTGTAAGGCATAATTTGCTAGTTTATGAAAACCCCCTGGAGAATACAATTAATATCCTTAAGCCCCTCCCTATGGGTGTGGTCTGAGTCAGGTTTTATTTAATGATTTACGCTCATTTTCCATGGTTGTAACACAGCCAATGAAACTTTTAAAAAGCACAGAATCAGCAGTCTGCACAACCTGATACTGCTAAGAAAGCTGTAAAGCAGTCTTTAGTACTGGCTGTAATGAAAGGTCTCTCTTTGCCATGTTAAAAGGCTCTCCGTGGCTTCTCTGATGCCAAAGAACCTTGATGGATGCTCTTACATTGAAAATCCACTTTTGTGAAAGAGCGCCCTTCAGGTGTTATGTTCAGGAGCAGAGGGAAAGGCCAAAGATTTCTTAAAACTGGATACAAAATCCCAGTGAGGTGTTGTCAGTGCTAAAACACAATGAACTGGGAAAATACAGTAAGAAGGTGCACAGCCAGCTTCTCTAAGGGTGGGGGAGGGGTGGTTCAGCAAGGTGGGAAAATGAAAGAACGAGTTGTACCATCCAGAGGAATGCACTGACTGTTCCGGAAGCCCACGCCCTGGGGCCTGGATACTCAAAAACTGTGAGGAAGTGATAACAGTCTATGGATGTCCAAGGCTCTTCTTATGAACTGGAGTGTGGAGGGGGATTGTGGGGGTTGGGGCATTTGTTCCATTAACAAAGGGGCAGCGTTCATCAGGTTATGGGCTGGATTTCTCAGAAGCTGTTCCCTGCAGAGAATGTAACGATGAGGGGAGTTCTGCCTTTGTGCACCGAGAAGAGAGATCAAAGTGAGCCCAGCAGAGCTGCCCAGCTGGAGAACATAAATCCAGCCTTGGTGTTCGCTGCCTCAGAATGCTTATTTTTTTATTACAAGCTCTGCTTTTAAACATTTCCATCCTGGAAATGAACAAGCCCTCAGTGGATACTTTCTTATAGAAGCCTTGTCTAGCTATAACACGTGTATAAGAGGGACAGGAGGTACAGGTAGTCAACATATTATAGCAGCAGTGTGCTGTGAGATGGCTGTGACAAACAGAGAATGTGCCGGAAGGCAAAGCACTGTATAACAGGTAAATCCAAGGAATGTCTCTGCTAAGCAGCACTGTGTTCCCTGGGTGTGTGTTAGCATGTGCGTATGATTGCGTGTCTCAGCTTGTTCCAAGACCTGTACTACACTAGGACAACAGGTTTACTTACGTCTACACTTACTATTTCTAGCTAGAACAGATATCACTACTGATGTATATATATTTTTGGAATGACTCAGTCAACGAGGCACCTTTGCATCAAAACTAGTATTGCACAACACGAAAAAGGGCTTGCCTTAGTTTTACAGTGTTTATGTAAATATTAAACAGATTAGGTCATTCATAATCAGTCCTTATGATGAAATTGCAAACAACTGAGGCAATTTTTCTATCTAGTAACCCCAAAACAAAATAAATATTCAAGTCTGTTTGTTCTGTATATAAGTAATATGTTTGAATGTCAAATGTTGGTGTAGTCGAGGTAATGCAGAATGCAGGGTATGTAAAGCTGTAAACCTCCGTGCTGATCATTTCTGTATTCTTACCTCACGTGATAAAATAACATTCATTTTAGTCTTCTGCAAATGTTTCCAACAGACTACAGACACCAAGACCTGGTATCTGCTTATAAACACGTCACCCTCTCCATGTACACTGATTAGGTAGCTCCCTCCTCATAAAACATAGCAAGCTCTTCAGTAAACATTGCTCTGCACACAGACTGCAATGATCCTTCACTCCCACTAACCCAGAATGCATGATCTCTCTCACACACACACACACACACACACACACACACACATGCACGCGCAGGCAGACTTCCTGTCGCAGATGTGCCAAGATTCCTTTCAAAATTCAGCTGTCACTCAATGAAAGCGCTTCTTCACAGCTGCTGTTTTATTTTATTTTTTCAAAAGCACGACTGGCTTTTTAATCCTTCAAAGACTGAATGAAGCCTTTAATTAAAAGTCAGCAGAATCTGGGAGTCAGTAACAACTGGAATTCACAATAAAATGTGGTATACATTGTAGATACTGAGTACATATAGTATGTCACATGTGTAAGCATGTACACTGAGTACAAATGTTGTATACTTTGTAGATATGTACACTGAGTACAAATGTTGTATACTTTGTAGATATATACAATGAGTACAAATGTTGTATACTTTGTAGATATATACAATGAGTACAAATGTTACATACTTTGTAGATATGTACACTGAGTACAAATGTATACTTTGTAGATATGTACACTGAGTACAAATGTATACTTTGTAGATATGTACAATGAGTATAAATGTTGTATACTTTGTAGATATATACAATGAGTACAAATGTTGTATACTTTGTAGATATGTACAATGAGTACAAATGTTGTATACTTTGTAGATATGTACAATGAGTACAAATGTTGTATACTTTGTAGATATGTACACTCGGTATCCATTGTTACTTTAACTTGAAGGTTGCTGTCATGTGTTCTGCGTTTAAGTATAATGTGTCGTCCTTTGTGTGCTTGTTACTCTTTAGGTAATGTTCTGGAGTTGCTTTGAGTTTGAAGCCAGATGCTACAGGCTAAGCTTTGGCTCTCTGTGGAATATAATGTCAACACTTGAAGCCTGATGGCTTGAAGGACACTTCAGCATAAAGAAGACCAGACTGAGGAGCTTCTTTTGAAGCATAAGAGCAAGTGCCTGCATATGGTAAAGAACATGTTCTGAAGACACGTTCAAGGCTAGTCTATAGAAATGTGAGTGAAGAACTAGTTCTCATTCATGTACTGTATGTCACAACATACTTTTACCACTAATTATGAAAAGCTTGTATTGCCAAAAATTAATGTTACAGGTAGGATTTCTGCATCAATTATGCTGTGTAGTTAGAAAACACTTTTTACCAGTGTTTTGGATGGACTAAGGGATCACTTCAGGCTGGGCTGATGTAATTAGTGTGACTCGTCTATGGGAGTGTTTCAGGCCATGTCTGTGCAGCAAAGCTTGGAAGTGATGTCAAAAACCTCAAAGCCAAGGTTTTGAACTTCTTGCTCAAGTGAAGCTCATTGTGGTTTTCCTTGAATACTCACCTTGTAATTTTTTATGTATGACTTTTACAGTTTTATACTTTGAATGAACAGTCAGAAAAAATAATGAAATAGTAGTTTCAGACAGATGATTTTTAAAATAGTTTTTTAGGTTAAAAGTCACAAAACTCTTATTTCTCCTTACTTCCTGGTGGGCTTTATGTTATTTACAGCAAATTTACAAATAATTTCCATTCAGCATGACAGGTTTACTCTCACTGCACACAGGGCGGTAGAGAGAAGATTTGTGCGTTCCGTTACTGGTTGTGACCCTATGTGATCTGGAAAAGTTTGCTCAGTAATAAGCAGGTCACACATTCCGCACTGAGAGGTCAGACATCTAAATAGTTTTGCATTCCTGTGCCAAAAAAAAAAATCATAAATGCCTGTAGACAAGGCGAAGACCTGTTCACCCACAATCCACAGCCGATCAAGCGCATCCCAGCTCTTTACTTTCTCACGTAAAAAAAATTTATAAGAATAAACAGTACTTAACAGTATGTGCTCCTCTAAAGATGCTGGGTTAAATATAAAATTCAAAGCATGATTATGTAACATGATTTAGCAGACATTTGCAACTTCCTCAGCTTACACAAGAGTTTTGCACATATTTCTGCAACTGACTTTAATGCCAGTGGCAAACTGCACTGGTGAGCAATAAATATGAATATGCAAAAAATTAATATTTTCAAGGCAATATAAAGAAGTGTTTTTTTTACAAACTTAAGATTACATTATCTTTTGGCATTGTGATAATACACAATACAAGAAATCGAAAATTTACATGCACACACACACACACACACATTTCAAAATGTCAAGAATTATGTGACAATCTATTGTCTTAGAATTCACACTATATGTACTGTGTACTTGATGAAACACTGTCAGGGTGTGAAGAGGAAAACTGATTTGATATAACTTGCTACTATAACCTCCAAGAGCAGTGTTTGGAGTGTTTGCTAATGCTTATTGCTAAACAAGCCTAAGAAACATCAGTAATCGAAAGGATGCTATTCTTTATCATGCAAAAACATGATCATGACGTTTATGCAGTCAGCCTCAGGATATGAAGTCACAAGCCCATTTCTGAAAGATGTTGCAGCAAATGTAACACAAACATTGAAGTGTAATAAACAGTATCAAATCAGCATAGCAAAAGCAAGGTCTTCTTTAACTGTTCCGTAACGTGAGTTCACTTAAATTGTAAAGTCAAGTCAAAGTTGATTTATATAACATTTAAAACAACCAAGGCTGACTGAAGAGCTTTACATAGAGTTACCAGTACAACAAAATAGAAAGTAACAAGTATAACCTATGTGACACTGTAAAATCCAGAAGTAACATATAGGCCATATTATCAATAGCTATAACTATCCTTTACTATGTGTTTGTGTGAGTAGATAGGTCTTGACTTTTGTTTTGAACAAAGCAAGTTCAGAGACGGCACAAAGTTCAACTGGAAGTGAATTCCATAGTTTAAGTGCAGTGGCTAGAATTGTGTCTCACAGCAGAAAGTATAGTGGGAAAGGATGTAAATTTTTATCCCAAAAAAATAAATGTAGTTCCCAGGAAAAGTAATCTTGGAGATCTCATGCAAAGTGAAATGAATGGTTCTGGCAAAATATTGAAGTGCACCAACATGTACGTATTGATTATAAAAAAAAATGTATGGTTGATTTATGGTCTACAGTAATAATGCATAATGATGAAACTTTTGTTCAAAAAAAATGAGCAGTGCCTTATTCTGCAACAGCAAATCCGAGGCAAAAAGCATGACTCTTGGAAAGGGCATATGGCAGAGGTCTTCAACACTACCATTACATCCTGGGTGTTGATTTTTTTATCCTTCCTGGTTTGACAATTATTTAGAATCTGACAGTCAGTAAAATAAACAGATGCACTGTTGCTTCATACTTCCAGGGTCACTGTGTCTATGGAGTTTGCATGTTCTACCTATGTTTATATAGACAGTGTGTTGGTGTGTGTGATTGTGCGTGTGCGTGCATGCAAATGCCCTGCAATTGGCTGGTGTGCTGTGTGATGTTTCCTATCTTGTGCTGCAGACTTCCTGGGACAGGCTCCAGGCCACCCATGACCCTGCAAAGGACAAAGGTCAAAGTCTGATAACAGATAGATTGATGGATTGGAACAGTTAACCACAGTTTCCAAAACATTAGATTTTAGATATCATACGATGATTGCCTGGAATCATCACTCATAACCTTAACTTCTTACTGGTTTCAAGGGAAGTCAACGTTTGTAACATTTACTTGTGCCTCGCTCTTTTTCAATTGCTTTCATCTGCAGAAAAATGATCGTAACAGTTTACCATCACAACCATTTGTCTGGAAGAATACCACCGACCTCCATGACGTTCAAGGCTCGGGAGCAAAAGTGTGTATGTCATTACTGCAAAAGTGGTTAGACGACAAATATAAAAGACAGCCATGTCAGACTGCCTGAATGAAGACCCCATGATATCCACATTTTATTTTCTAGACAGGCTGGAAAACAAAACAAATATGAATCATCAGTTTTTTTTTTTTTTAAGCCTGTTTAAATGCATTGCGCTGAGCTGCTTGTTGCCGTGGAAATTTTTTCCAAGAACTTCTGATAATATGCTGGGTGCAAATAGGCTGAACAACAGCATATCAACAACTAACTATTAAGTTCTACTAAGTGGAAAACGAGGGCGTTTTATCGCTGTAATTTTGGCATATTATAGTTCAGAAGCCAGTCTCACTATCAGCGTGAAAAGGAATGTCCAGCCACATTCATTTCCAAACAACGGCTTTATAAATGCTCCATATTAAAAATGAAAAGTCACAGCAAGACCCATAAATTCTCTCTTTCTATTGTCTTTGTGGCAAACGAAATTCACTGGTTTGGTTCATCGCACTGGATTTTGTCAAGTACATTTTTGCAAGGGTTGAGAGAATCTTTTGAATTAAGTAATCTGCATACTGCCAGCAAGACCACATTTGGGGATTATCTTTGTTATGTCACTTAATCAAGACCGCATAACTGAATATGCTGTTAGACATGGCCTTGACTGACATTTTCACTCCGTATCTAGGACTCAAAGGGAGTTCACCAGGGACAAATCTCACTGAATCATGTCTTCTGTCATTTGTGCCTCATCATCAGGAATCTAAATTGAACTCACTGAGACTATAGATTTGCAACACCTAAGAGGTTTAAATGATGGCTAACATCAGAATGCTTTGATCAAGAATGATCTGACCACATAGCAGAATTAAGTAATTATAATTTTGTTGTAGCAGGCACCTAACAAGGCCAGAGGCAGAAATCTCATTTTACTCTTGGGGAGGACAATAAATAGATATATTTCACAGAAGCGTTTTCTGTGGGGGACAAAAAATGATATAGCTTGGTTTACAGTGACATTGTGGGGGGAGAATATGTTTCCCTTATCCCCCACGAGATTTCCGCCTATGAACAAGGTTCTGTTCCTTTGTTTAGCTCAGGTGAGGTTACCCGTGTTACAGGTGTCACTTTCTGAAGAATATTGAAAATGATGATAGGATAATAATGTGATTTTCTGTGTAATACTTGGGAAAGTGTTTTCAGTTTGATTTCAGTTTGTTCAATGGGACTTACTTTCATGCCTATGGTTATGTATCGTAACTGAAACTAATGCAATCATCGGTATGTTAACTTAGTACTTTCCAGTTCCTTGAAGATCACTTTTAAAAATAAAGCAGTAAGTCTATATTAGGAGTTGTAATGGGCGGGGGGGGTGTTAGAAAATGTTCTACACTGAAACCGAGAAAGAAAAAGCTTTCTGGAGGGGGAGGGGCAAAGTAAAACCAACAATCCTTCTTTTTAATTCGTTTCTTTATTTTACCACATTACCATGAGTTTTGTTGATGAGGTTGGGCTTTGGAGCTCTGTGGTGCGGGGCTTAGGCATGAAGGTTAGTTTAGGGGAATGTACACCCCCCCCCCCCCACCACGACCACTAATTTGAGCCTTCACCCTAGAGAGAGGCCCTCAAAGAGACAAATGAAATAGTCGACCGATCATGTTGTCGGCTGCCCCAGGAGCAGCACCTCCATCTGGATCCGTTATGTCATTTTCCTATGCTATATACTGAGGGCCCACATATCATTCAGGGTCCACATTGCTTTGATGTTAAAATATGTTTGCTGGCAGGACCGATTCTTTCATCAACTTGTTAAACTCATTCCAGTGATTACAATACCATTCCTAGCTGATGATTAAGACATAAAATGACGGACAAATCGTGGCACTGCAGACAACCCACTCAATTCCAGTTGTTTCTCTTGCCATTTCAGCAAGTCTGCAGTTTTCCTTTCTGTCTCAGGCAGACATTTCATTACCCCTGTGAGAAATACTGCCTCTACTGTCCTTATTTTCCTCCTTATCATAACTGTTAACTGTTTACCAACATTGAGTTTACTTGTACACATTGACGTGTGGTCTTATGTGTGTGAAGATACTCTTGGGAATTTTAACTTCTCATGTTGATCTTTCTGTATTGCTTTAAACTAACTCAGTGTCAAATAATTTCTTAGTAGATTTACTGTATAAGTAGCTCTCAAAAGAATCATCTTATCATCCATAAAAGGACGAGAGCAAGGACATTGAGAACTATATTACAGTATAGTTATGCTTCTTGTGTTTTGTGTTTTATGCTGCTATGTCAAATATGTGATTGGAATGCTGAGGTTAGGGAGCTTATGTAGATATAAACTGTTAAGAGAGTTCATCTGCCATAGAAGCTGTGACCATTTAGTCCTGTGCTATTAAAGTATTATTTTTATTGAGATAGAAATGCAGTTTATTGCTTGCTCTCTCTCTCTCTCACACACACACACACACACACACACACACACAATTTCCCTGAAATGACAGCTTTTTGTAGTGTGAATCAGTCCTTGATGAGCATTCATATGTGGAACAATTAGCTTGATCAAAGATTCTTTCATGAGGTATGATTGGAAGTGAGCCATTGACCTGATCCTGGCCTGATATGTTAAACATGCATAACCATTTTTTTAACACTTGGGCAATTAGGGGCTATTAAACAGAGCCTTCTCCCAACCTACTAAAGCCCATAATAGTTTTAGCAGAGATTCTGGAACTTTCTGCATCTCTTCTGAGTCCACGTAAATGCAGTTCTCTACATGTAGCTCAGATATTTGGGCCTTCTGAAGACCCATCACCCTAACCAACAAGCAACTTTGGCTGAAATAACGGAATAGTTCAATTATATTCGTTCTTGCCAGCAAACATGTCACTGATTAATGACAAGCTGTTTCATTATTCCAGTCTTCCTCCGGGTGTAATGATGAGTCCGGTAAAGACGCTGAGACAGCTGGCCCCGCTGTTGATACACAGTATAAGTGATGTTTCTCCCAGACCTATTACCACAGCTACGTCCGACGGGGTTTACTGCTGGAGAGCCGGTGTATAATTTCCAATCCAAACAGTTACAGGGACATGTTGACTTTTTCTCATCCACTAGAAAAGCTCTCATATAGCCTTACAGTGTTACTGCAGAAGAGTGACAATGGCTAAATATGATAAAACAGTGTAGAGAAATTTAGAAGAGGTACACTTGTGTGGTTTTCATATTAATGAAAGCAGTATGTAGGGAAAGGTGCCCTTAAGTGAGGGGATGTTGTTTTGATGAGCTATGAGAATCTCATATAAATTTAAAAAATTTTTTTTTCATTATCTGTGACAACAACTGTCACAGAAAATGAAAAAAATACTAGAATCTTCACCATGGTAATGACCTGGATGGGGGTCATTATTTGTCAAAGGGCTGCTTGTAGTTATCTTTGGAAGATTTAGAATAAACCCGTCTCTGGCTTCTTCAACCTCGAGAAGTAGAATCGACCTGCTGCAATCTGATCACTAAAATAAGAAAACTCAATCCTGCTGTACCGGCTGTTCAGCCCTTGAAAGAACTCGCCAGCACAGACAGACAGAAACAGAAGATGTAATGCTGAAATTTGGAAAAGCATTAAAGAGCCGCTTGTTGTTTTTTGAAAAGCACCATAATAAATGCGTGTCGCATCGAGCTTCTGCAGTCGGTTGCCTGGCAATGCACAGGCGCCTCGCTTGGCTGTTCTCCAACTGAAACAATCCTGAACTGGAGCTGCCGGCAGCACAGATGTTGGGTCCTGGAGTCACGCGGCTCCTCAGGCTTGTCTAGTGCTGGAAATGGGTCCTTGGTTCAGTTTGTGGGAGGAAATAGGGATTGTTTTTGGACAATATTTCTCAACATAATTGAAAATGGCTACATCAGGGTGTGGCAAGGAAATCCATCCCAGCTGAAAGACACAGGACTGTGTAACAGTGGCTTGACAGGGACCTCTTCTCCCCCAGGGCTGCCATTGTATCCCACTTTACTCCGATTACCGCTGGCTGCCAGAACTGTAGCCACAGAGAGACCAAAGTGTCAGACTCCTCCAGAGAGCACTTTCAAAGCAAAAGGCGCCCTGTGTTCTCTGACTGCCATTTTGAGGAGATGTTTCTTTTATTTATGCTCTTCCTGTTTCTCCTCTTCTGAGCACACGCATGTGTGTGAGAGAGAGAGAGAGAGAGACACAGAAGGCTGAGTATTCGCTTGGTGTGAAGTGAGGGGATAGTGAAGGTGTGTCCTGCTGTGATGACTGAATCATTGCTTGTTCTCCATTTTCCATGGTCAACAGTGGTCTTCCTTCACTCTCTGCAGCTTCTTACACCTGCCCAAAGAGAGCAGGGTGCATGGATGGTTACACAAAATCTACTGCACATCAAGGGCAACGATGATCCTCCCTTTCATGTCACCTAGGCCAGTAACAAAAAGCCATTCATGGTGGCAATGACACCCAAAACTTTTTGATGACTGTGGGGCATTTTGCAACAAAAATGTGACCATGACTTTGACATATTTCATTTATTTGTTATTATAAATGCACAGCTGTAAATATTATCCAAATATTGTCTAAAGATTCTTATTTAAATAGAAAAAAGCATACAATTTTTTCTTATTCAAATACAGAAGGACAAAAGGTATTAATCTTGATTTTACACAAACTATAATCCTTTTTTGGTTTATGGAAGCAATATACTGTTGGAGCAGGGATTTACATACTTAATTTTCTGTCTCTGCACTAAATCTCCCACTGCAATAGAGATAAATCTACAGCAGTATGTCATACTGAGGTAGGTCATAAATAGTTTTCTATATCTGTATTTCTGAGAATGGGTGAAATTTTCAGTGATATACAAAGTTTTTTATATGATAAAAGCGCACGTGAGGAGAACATGTCCTTTGCAAAATAAAAATTACAAAAAATATACTAACTACCCAAATGTAAGAAAACTTTGTCATTGGTACATGTCTTCAATACACACATCTGCATTCTATAGCTGTGATGGTTGGGGTTACTCAGGGACCCCAATTGCCACATCTCTGCAGGCTCTGCTGTATGATATGGAAATGAGAGCACTTACAATTTGCCCGTTAAAGCCAGTTTTCATGTATTTCAAATGGATATGCCAGTGTGGGCTTAGCTGGCACCGCTAACACACAGTTAGCATGCCAGAACATCAGTACAGGTGGCTGTGGTTCACAGGAAGGGGTAACAAATTATAAGCGATGGCTTTCCCCATTGCTTCTCATCTTCCTCACATCACATGCCTACCAGGCCGGACTAATCACAGGGTAGCCCAACAGCACAGCCCCAAATGGCTTGTCTGACATCTGCAGACAACATAAAAGACGTTAAAAGACACTCATGTATAATTAGTGCCTTAAAACACATCCTTCCTTTGGGTACCTTTTTTAAGATAACCATGCTAAGGCCTTAATCTGGAAATAACATAGCAAATATCTGTAGAGGAAGGAAGTAGAGTTACTTTACAACAGAAGAGGGCCAATGTTTTTGTGGACGGAAGTCTGGAGAAATGCACTTCCGGTTCCCACTGGACGGTATTCTTAAAATTTTACACCCTCAGTTCTGGTGCACATTTTAAAATGGAGACGTGATACCTCAGCATAATAAGATGTATTTTTCGTCCAGCCTCATTAACTAGTATTGGACCAGCTCAAAAATTTGTAAACCATGAGGATGACGAGTTGATAGTGGCTTATTACCCATACCTGTAAAGGAGGAAGGAATGTATAATGTCATCCACGCCACTCTTTATCAGTAATAATGGTATATAGTAGTATGGTTTTGGCATGCTATCAAGGTAAATTTATATGGGGTCAGTTCAAAGTATGCTGTGGGTGGATTCAAGGTTAGCAACTTAAAAAGGTAAATTAATTAAGCTTGCTGTGTTGCATAAATATTTTGTTACAGTAGGGACAAACAGCGGTAGCAGGCAGTACTGCTGTTAGAAGGCATACTCATTCATTTTGGCATTTAGTTACTTTTTGCAGGACACATTAGTGGTATAAAGCTGTTTTTACTTGTATTTTTTGGGTACTGCCTTTGTAAATGTGGCACAAATGTAAATTATATTAAATCCATAAACTACAACCAAAGAACAATATGTCCCACCAACCCACTGCAGGGCATTGAGTCTGAGAGCTGGAGGTGTTGAACCATGGATGGGATGACAAGAGAAATGTGAGAGGCTCTGGTTCTGGCAGGGTGATGAACACAGGGGCTGCTGTACAATTTTGTGTCTAGGATGGAATCAGAACTGAGTCTCTTGAAACATTTTAATGCAGAGGTGCCCACACTTTTCAGCTTGCAAGCTACTTTTAAAATGACCTACCTGTATTAAAAATGGTATATATATATATATATATTGAGCACCTCTGTTTTAATGTCTCTTGCATTTGGGGTCAGATCAGAAGCTGTGTTTTCCTGCAATATGCACATAGTGCCTGTCTGTATTTAGCACAGACAATAATTATACAGTTCTGCTGTAACAGGTATAGTCCACCTGAGGTGTAATGACCAAGTGGGCTTTTTCACCTGATACCGCAGACATCTTCAGGTTTGAGCTGGAAGCCGTGAATGGTGTTGGAGAAGTTGCATCCAGGAAAAAACATTCCATTTATGCTGTATCAGCACTGTATCAGCAGGGACATTATATCACGCAGAGTAACTGTCACATCACACTGTCATCAATATCACTGGTATAACTTACATTCAGCAGGGCCTTAGCATAAGTACTTGCCTTCATCTGGCATAGTTCAAGGTATAATCCTTTTTGGTCAGGTGAGACCTACTTAAAGCACAAAACTATTTAAATTGAATTCTTTTTGTGTAATGATTTTACAGTCCAATGGCTTTGATAAAGCAAACTACCTAAAAAAGTGGGCAGGTGTCATCTGTTTTTTTTTTTTCCTTGTCTCCCTTTCAAGGTGGCACGGTGGCGTGGTGGTTAGCACTGTCGCTGTGCACCTCCAAGCCTGGGGTTCAATTTCCACCTTGGGTCTGCGTGTGTGGAGTTTGCATGTTCTCACTGTGCTTGGTGGGTTTTTCTCCAGGTGCTCCGGTTTCCTCCCACAGTCCAAAGACATGCAGGTTAGGTTGATTGGTGTGTGTGTGTGTGTGTGTGTGTGCCCTGTGGTGATTTGGCACCCTGCCTTGGGTGTCCTGTGTCCTATGGGCTTCCTGTGACCCTCACCAGGAATAATCAGTTAAGATAATGGATGGATTGTCTCCCTTTCTGACCATGTGCAGCTATGGTAAATGGACAGAATATCATTCAATTCATTTTTATATAGCACCTTTCAAAGCAAGTTTCCTCAAAGCACTTTACAGAAAGAAATTACAGAAAATGAACTCTTGCTACACTGTATAATGAGGTTCTGACTTTTTTATGTCACACTGTTTTTCTCTCGCAGGGTGTGTCCCGTGCTATTTTAGTGTTTTAAGGTGTGCTCAAATGTGCCTTCACTACAAGTATTGCTTACTTTTTTAAATACATGAACAATTTACTAACTGATGTCTGTTTTTGCTTTTAAAATGTAACAACTTGTTATTTATCTCAAACCCTGTTCCAGTGCATCAAATATTTAGCAACAGTTTGGTTTTGTTTTCTGATTAAATTTTTGTTTGTTTCAGTTCTTACAGGTGTTAACATTTTTAATAAGCATTATAAAACCATTAAACATCTATAAATTTACCGCACATAGTACAAAGATAAACGTTACATGTTTCTAAGCATGTATTAAATATTATTAAGACAAAGATACAGAGGAAAAAATTATACAAAAGTTCTCCAAATTAGCATACCAGTTTTCAGGGCAAAAACAACAATATTAAGTTTTAATTTTTATCTAACATGAAGCCTTCTAAGTTATAAACCCAGGGCAATTGGAGTACACATGTCTGTTAGGCCACAAAGTATTAACTTCAAGCAGTAATAGACTGGAAAAATCTAAAAAATGCCAGAGATAATTTTGCAAGGTGAAGTTAAACAGAGAGGGTCCTGTTTCTGAAGAAAATACCTACTTTCTGATGATTCAGTCTAGGACAGGCTTACAATGCTTCATTCTCAGTCTCACTTCTTCACCTTTTTCATCTTCCAGTACATGTACATACTTTTATTTAATTATAGTAACTCAATTTTGTTTTGAACTAATGTGTGTGACGAACAAATGGCAGCACGCCTGTGTGGCACTGGTTATATTAATGTAAAAGGACCACAGTACTGCTTTTCAGTGTCTTCCTAGCAGTGACTACAGCCAGTTGTCCTTCGATGGGATGCAGCAAAGTTAAAACAGTTTTCACAAAGCTTGCTGTGTAATTACGTAGGTGACAGGTGATGGGAGTTTGGCCTACAATTAGTCTTTGGATATAGCTTGATGTTTCCTCTCTACATATAAACACTGTGTGATCCTGTCATTTGTCGCTCACAGAGGCAACCCAGTTGCTAAGCAACAGTCAGACCACCCACTGAGAGCCAAGGTGATTGGAAGAATACTCTGTACAGGAAGGTCACTAGGCTCTGAACTGTCACTTTGGCAAACTGCTACATTCTGGACCAGACGCTGGAGACAACTTGGGACATCCTACTATTCAACGTGGTGTTATTTTCAAAGCCAAGATTATTATGTGTTACAATGTGACAATGAGGGATTGGACATATAGCACGTTGAAAGAGAATTTGTCTCCTTACACTTTAGCTGTTAACAAGCATGTGACAATTATTTAAGAAGTAAGTCCTTGCAGAAATGGTAAGAGTTAAAGATAATCATAGAATTTTAAATAATAAACTTGACTGTTAACAAAACACTTCCAGAAACCATTTTACAGTTTAACTATTTATAGAAGTGAAATGTTTAACCAATGTAAATATATTAAACAACTTCATGTTTTGCAGTGACATAGCCCTGTGGAGTAGCTGCTATTTCTACGTCATCCAGGTCATTTAAATTCAGTTGAATTCTCAAGGTTACAAGCAGTGTTCCTCTCCTTCCAAGAATTAAAGAAAAAGAAGACAAAGCATACACTTCCCTGAAAGCGTATTGATAAAGGGTGTGAAGACTGATCAGTTGTTATACTGGACCATTTAGTGTTTGCTTTTTATATACTGTAACAGTAGATAATGTGTAGGTAGGTTTGACAAACTGTCAGAGTTCAGCATAACGTCTGAAGGAATGCACATTTTCCAGAAAGAAAACTCACTATTACTGCAACTCTGGAGAATGGAATGATGATGAGGTCATCAAAAGGGCCCAAGTGACACAAAATGCATTTGTTCAGGACTGGGTGGGAGGTTTTCCTGTCATTTTTACATTACAGTTCTGGTGTTCGTCTTACAGTGACGCATGTTTCAGAAATGACTAGCTGGTCGACAGTGTGAGAGCTCAGCTTTGCTCTTGTTTTACCTGTATAGCAGAATGTTCTGCAGAACGTGTCATTGTCTGTATGCCTATCCCTAAGGCAAAAAAGAAAAAGAAAACGTGTTTAGAAGGAACTCTTCAATTAATTGAGGTGTTCAGCTGCACATAAATAGTAATCTTACATTTCATTGTTCCTTCATAACCAGTGTTTTTTTTTTTTTGCAAGGTTTTATGAAGGAGAACAGTATATCTGGAGTTAAGTGACACATTTGTGTATGTGTTCTCTGTTTAAGAGTGGCCAGCATCTGTCTGGGTAACAGCGTTTGCACCACTTTTCACACAAAAAGGCAGGGGTGTTTATGGGGAAACTAATAATATGGGTGTTTTTAAATTATCTACAAGTGAAGAAAATCATTTCGTCCAAGCATCAAATTAACATAGAAACACAATTTTTTTTACAGTTCCAAAACAAACAAACAAACAAACTATATACATGCCTTGAGGCACAGTATGGAAAGCGACCCAGTAACTGCACAAACAAATGGATCAGTGAGATAATTTTTGGGAGTTATTAAGGATGGTAATTCCAAAACATAAGATTTAGATTTGTGAGCCTGATACCACCAAAACTCTAAGCAAGACAAAAACACAAAACATTTGCTGTTGGAAAAAAAAGAGTACTGAAGAACTACTTGTACATTATCTCAGCTAAAAACAGCTCAGGTGAGATGTTTGGAATTCATGAGAAATGGTCTACACCAGTCAACTGCACTTCCTTACAATTGCAACAGAAGCTTGAATTCTTGTTCTACCAACATGATCAGATAGGCCACAACCGATATAGCTGTCAGATTAACAGCCTCAAAGTCAAAGATCAACTCTGTGGTATCTACCCAGAGCAGAACATTCTATACATACTACAGACTGACCTGAAAACGTTGTTAGAGCTCTAACAAATGGACAGAGATTAAAGGTTGGGATTAATTCAGGTAGCTCACCACCACTACGAGACATGCAACTACAGAAATAATGTTAAAGCAAACCATCCCATCCCTGGTCTGAAATACAAATTTCATCTCTGTAAAAACCTGGTCGTCCAGGTGAGGTTATCTGTCAGTTTAGTCATGTCAACTGGGCTTCTCTCTCGTTTATGCAGAAACATTTCACCTTTTACCAAAAGGCTTCTTCAGTCTGATGGAAGTGGGGAAGATTCTATCACTATGTACCTATCAGGGTAGCAGGCCACACCCATTCCTGAGTAGACTCATTAGTGTAAGAAAGCTAATACACTAATGAGTCTATTCAGGAATGGGTGTGGCCAGCAACCCTGATAGGTACATAGTGACAGAAGTCCAGTTGACATGACTAAACTTCCAGAGATACTCCACACATATCCTATTTCAAAATTCAGCTTGTCCTGGATTTTCACTATTAAACCATTCTTTTGGCTATGCCATATACACACTGATGATTCAAACTAACTGTTACATTTAACATGCATGTTTTAATGTATTGTATAGTATTTGCAATAATAGCAACTGTTAAACTCTTGGTGTTTTTCATTCTAGATGCAAATATTTCTGCTCAAGTATAAAAAACTACACTATCCATCATTCCTATTCTGTTTCCTGTGATTTCACTTCCTGCTAGGTAAGATTTGATTTGTTTGTTTATATGTTGTTTACCTTATTGAATAAAATATTTAACTGCATTAAATACATTATATGTACAGTTTTCCAGGATCACTACTTTGTGCACACACTTGTTTGCTTGTATCGCAGTCATCATTATAATCTCATGTCAGATGGGCCTTACTGCAAGATAGAGTATTGACCGTCACTCAAGCTCCCAAATATTCCACCATTCACAGTCAATAGACCACACATATGGCCCACTTTCTCTTTTATTGTCAATGCAGCACATAAAGTTGTGAACACACATTTTAATAATCGTGTTCCTGTGCATCGAGACTTTTTGTAAATGGGAAATCATAGGAGTGCCTCTGAAATGGCATGAGTTTATTAGCAGTTTAAAATTCTAGGGCGGAAATAGTTAATCAGATGGCTGCAGAATGCTCCCAGATTGCACCATGAACATGAAGCCCATGTTATTAGCTTGCTGGGGGCAGCAGAGATAATGCTAGGCACTCTGTCTCTCAATGATCTGCATGCATGAATGGCTTAATTAAACACTGTATGTATTCCACGCCGTCTATGATTAAGCTTGTTGCCACAGAGGCTGTCGACCAACAGGGGTTTTTCTTTACAATCAATTTCTGCTGTGTGCTTATGTTTCACACAGATTGAGAAACCTCACCTTTTAGGAATCCATCACACCAACACCTTGACATTACTAAAAGCATCGGCAAGGGCAACATACTTTACACTTAGACCAGCTTCTTTTCCAACCCCTCATTACATTCCATTTAGATGGCAGTTGTCTTAATGATAGTTCAGCAGCCCACCAAGTGATAGTATGCTCCATATTGAGTATCAATGCTAAATTAAGACTAGAAGCTGCTCCCTGGCACACCATCTCAAAATGTCAATCAATATTTTAATCACGCAAGACAAGAATGGTATGCTAGGTTTTGTTTAAACTTTTAAAATTGTGATGATAACAGGTCTTCATTGTTCCAACCACAGTTATGGTATTTGATTGACAGTCATTTGAAAGTTGCTGGTAAAACTTAGTTTAAGCCTTGACATGTTGTAAAACATCACTATTATATTATTTTGGTAAACTGAAGCTATAATACTCTAAAGTCTTGCTCTAAACTGAGAGAAAATCCTAGGCTACGTTTAATCGTCTGCCAGGCTTCAGCAGGTTTAGAAGTTCAGATTCTTGCAGATTCAACTGCATCAGCAGTTTTCCATACTCCACTGCAAATATTTAAATTATAGGAGAGGTTTTTCTCTTTAATGTTTAATATATTTCAGCTTGACATTTTCAATGTAGTTTGGCATACTACATCACAATAGAGAAAGTGACTGTAATGCATGTGGGGAAAAAAAAAAACTAAAACAATTTTGTTTAATAATATAAATGGTATATTTAATCTACCAATACTTGTACTAATTTATCATACATCTGCTACACAAATGCTCAGGCAGCTTAACCCACAGTCGATACAAGCATGTGTACAAGCTTACTGATCTGGTTAGAGGATTGGATATCTGATTCTTTGCAGCTGATGTCTCTGACCCAACCTGACGTGATCCCAGTGAGGTATTTCTGAGCACTCATATGAGGTGCCTATTTATTGTCAGTCAAAATAACAGTGTTTTCAAAATTAATAAGATGCACAGTTTGTTGTATGAAGCATGTGTTGGGTATGGAATGGGTTCATTTAAATGTAATCAGTTGGATGTTTAAATATTACCCCTAGGCCAACATAAATGTAATTGTGGGCTTGATTACATCACCCCACTTCAGAGACCTCCATTGTGACCCGACACTAGTGTTCAATTTGTCCATGACCTCTGTTTGACTATTACGTGAGCCATATCAGAGAGAATCATTCAACATTTACCACAAACCCACCCTGCCATCCATCCATCCATCCATTATCTTAACCGCTTATTCCTGGTGAGGGTCACGGGGAAACCTGGAGCCCATCCCAGA
>JABJVR010014645.1:30349-42412 GCA_025773905.1 Chitala chitala | reverse complement strand
CTCTCTCTCTCTCTCTCTCTCTCTCTCTCTCTCTCTCTCTCTCTCTCTCTCTCTCTCTCTCTCTCTCACTCTCTCTCACACACACACACACACACACACACACACACACACACACTTCCCCTTTCTCTTTCTCTATTTCTCCCCCCCACACCTTCTCTCCCTTGCCCCCTCTCTCTTTATTTCTCTCTTCCCCCCTCTCTCACACACACATTCTCTTTCTCCCCCATCTCCCCCTCCACACTTATTCTCCCTCACTCTCTCTCGACTTCATGATCCCTTTTCCTCTCAACTTGAAATGAATTCCTGATAGATTTCTGCGTACAGCCTGCATAATCTACTCTGATAAATGAACAAGAGACAAGTCTAAACTGCCTAGCATTACAGGCATTCCTATAAGGCCAGATAGCACATTAATGCAGTATAAATCTGTCTCCCAGTCCCCTACTTCTGATTGTTGGCCATCTTCCCCACAAAGGAAGTAGCTTGTTTCCCTGACAAACAATCTGTAAGTCTCTACTTCCTGTTCTGAAGCACCGCCTGTGTAGGTTTGAGGGTGTCTGAGGAATCATGTTACTACTTCTTGCTTGGCCTACAGCTGCCGTTGTTCTCAGGATTATGTTTTGACCAGTACTGACCTCTAACTGAATTTGTTGTAATGCACTGAGCTGCAGTTGTGCTGTCTGCTATAACCACTTCTGTGAGTTTACAAAGGCTACTTTATGAAATAGCTTCCTGTTGTCTCATGTAGTTTGCTGTTGTGCTGTGCATGGATGGACACTGACACGTTGCAGCTTTTGACCCCTGTTGACCCCAGCTTTTAACTTCACATTTTCTATAACTGTACTTGGTTAATTATTCTTACCCCTTTCTGTCAAACTCAACAATCAGTTGCAAATTGTTAAAAAAAATTAATATTTTAAGTAGAGGAACAATTTATAATGCATTGCTTACGAAATTGTCCTCACAATATCTGTATTCCAGGAGTTGTTGAATGTCATCCTATAAACTTTGCACCCCCCCCACACACACACACACACACACACACACACAGGGGTGGACAGGCAGTTGGAGGGACAGCGGAAAAGGCTCCAAGCTGGTTATTTATTGGCAGACAGATAGACAGGCGGAAAGGCAGGCTCAGAGACACAGAGCAGCTATTCTCTGCCTGTTCCTGGACAGATGTGCCGGCCTGAGCGTCGGACGAGTCACATGCGGAAACACGAGGGAGCTGTGCAGATGTGCAGCCTATCGCAGGAAGACAGCGCTGAGCTCCATGACCACCCTTTCTCCTACCCTCTTCCCTCCTCTGTTCATCTTCCTGCTCCTGTGTTCTCTCTTTTCAAAGTAACTCTTTGCTTCTCCTTCCATTCTGCTTTTGCACATTCTCCCAGCCTCCCTCTCGGTTAAACTTCAATTCGTTCTTTGTTTGGTTATGTTTTATGTGTATGACTCATCAAAAACAAATATGGTTCACATTTTTTACAATTATTCTTCATCTTAGGAGTCACTCGGAGCCAAAGTTAAAAAACAGCTATTGCTGGTAGCTTAGTACAACTGCCATAACCCCAGTTCTCTTTCACGTGGTTTAGTGTGACTAATGTAAAACTTCCCTGTAATATTTTCCCCCATTTTTAAAAATGTGCTGTGACCCATGTGTTTTTAAATTGCCTTAGAAAGTCCACTTTTTTCAACATATTGCACAGCAGGGGTCTGATAAAAATGACGTTTTTTGTGTGTTGTTTGAGAAGTTGCTGGTGACTTTGTGCTTACTCTGTGCGTGGCGTATACATTCACACTGCTCATATAAATATTTGTGGTCTTTACCCAAAGGGCCATTACTGGAGGTGTGATACTTAGCACACTTGAAATGACTGCATGTTTCTGAAGCGTTTCAGGTCAGAGATCAGCTTGCAGGAACATCGATAGTGCTGTGCTTGGAGTTATTGGCCAGCAGCATTCAGACTGTGATCACAAACTGCCCCACAGCATGTGGTGTGAAGCAGGAACTAATTTGTCAGTTTGTGTTTATGCACTGAAATGATAAACTAGTCAGCCACTTTGCTGATGAAGCTGCTTTCGCCAGTGAATATTATCAGGGGTGGAAGGAATTTGCGGCTAAGAAATTCCTGATTTTTTTTTTCACGCTGTTCCTGAAAACGTTCCCTTAAGTCTTTTCTACGACCTTTGTTGTTAACTGTTCCTTCTCCATCTCTGTTACCACCACTCTTGACCATTCCCATAACCACACATAATTCATATAGTAATCACTGTTACATTTCTTAGACCATGTACCATTCCTGTACAGATAGCTGGGACCATCTCCCATAGTGTTCTGTTTGACAAAAACCTCCATTTCCAGCATTTCCAGTGTAATGCTGTTCCATTTCACTGAAAAAGAGAGGACTTCACCTACGCCCTGTTGTCTGTATGCCCATTGGACCTGACACTTGCAGAGAGCATCTGCCTTTGTTAACAACATAAGTCAGCAACCATGTCCTAGTATGTGGGGAGAAGGGGGGGGGTGCCACAAGACGCCATTGTTTATAGAGGCTGGCGCATAATTATACAAAAACTTTGGCCTATTTCTTTTTTGTTTTAAACACTGAGGTTGCAGAGTTAACAGCTCAAGTTCTTCTTTTATTATTTAATAGGCCTGTGCTAGGCTATGGTAAAATTAAATTAGGTTCACACTGTCTTCATTTTTACTGGCTGCTTGTGTAGCATAAATAAACACAAGGCACTATCATGTTCTGTGTTTCTTTCCAAGGACCCGTTCTTTTTAGCATTACAGAAATTGCCTTTTTATGTTGTCTCACTGCTCGGATTGAAGCACACTTTAATTGATTTAAACTGGTGCATTTGTGACAATGGTAATAAACATGTTCCTTCTTTTATGTAGACATCCCAGGGAATAGCAACATTGTCCAAAGCTCCTCATCAGTGTCTGCAGCAGAGACAGTGGAATCTGTTCCATCTCTGTCAGTGGAGGACCCAAGCAGACGGGGCACACATATCACTGTGGCCAAGAAGCAGAATTGGGCCAAGCTTTCTTCCTTGTCATGGGACACACCTAGCACAGATGGACAGCACAGCCTGGGTGCCAAAGCTCAGGACTGGGAGAGCAGCTCAGGAAAGGCTCAGGTCTCAAAACAGGCCTGGAGCCAGAAGATGGTAACAGAAGACATCTTAGAAGCCAGATGTACAGATTTTGAGAGGGATCTGGGGAATTGCAGCTCCTCTTTTGATACCTATGGCACAGGTCTTCCGGAGCTCATACGGTCAGCAGGGAACTATCCTGAGATCTGCATTTCCTCCACTGCCAAAGTCTCTGGACAGGGTGCCTACCTGCAGAGTCTTGAGAGGAGCAGCCGAGCCTGGGTGCTTTCCACAGGAAAATCCCAGGTTGTGGACGAATCCTCCCGCTCCCTCCCCAGCTGTCTGACGGAATGGAGACGAGGCAAGGATGGGGAGAGCAACATCTGGTACAACCCTATACCGGAAGAGGAAGACTCACGTGGAGGAACAGGCAAGGTAGACTTTGGGGACCCCTGGAGGAAGAGGGTTGTTGAGGGATCACTGGAGAGCAAGAACAACACCCAAGCAAGAACACAAAAGAGGACTGGGATACTGGGAAGCTGCCCTCCCAGTGAGGGGGGTATAGAGCAGTGTGGGAGCACCTCTGCACAGTGCATGCTGGGAAATGCCAACCAGGGGCCTACCCCTCCTTCCAATGAGCTTTCAGCAGAGAAACCCATAGCAGGCAAAAAGGAAAGCCCAGGTATTCAAACACATTTACTGACATCACTTCCAAATATCACCTTGTAAACATTGTGTTTTTGTTCCCTAGTTTCTCAACTTTTGAATGTAAAATGCACAAGAGCAGTGTTTTATTTTTGTTGCGTTATCAACAAAGCTGAGCGAACATGAAGATTATGTGGTACTGATTCATTTCATCTCACATTTGAGCAAATGGGTGTGGATAAAATCAGATCTAATGAGTGTGCATGCTGTCTATAAACATGAACAGCAAACTAGAGCTGTGTAATCTAAAATTCTTTTTGTCTGTCACTTAGTGTAACTTAAGAAAAAACCTTTTCGGAAAATATGATTGCATAAATGTTCACACCACGTTTGGCAGTGAACGCAGGCACAAACAGTTCTGCAGATATGTACATGGTGGACAGACTGATGTGGACCAGTGACTTGAGGTTTATAGACTAACCACCAACTAACCGTCCTTTCTGAAACTACCAGAGGGAGTTTGTATAATAAAATAGAAGCCTGGTAGCGTTGCTGGTGAAACATTTGCAGCTGTCTTTACTAGCAGACTAGATTCCAGCAGGTGTTTTTTTCAGGGGTTTGAATAACTATGCAACCAACACATTTAATTTTCAATTTAAACGATGTTTATCCATCTGATTTTACGATCTAAAAATGGTCAGGATAATATTTAACTTAGTATAGCTGTAAAAATGCTCGTACACAAAGCTTTGTTGTACTGTTCGTTGGGACGTCAGTATAACTATATTCAGGAGGATTAATGTCGCATTAATGTTATCTTAGAGTCACCCTAACACTACACATGTGACATGCTTTGAGTGGTACCTGAAGGTAAGGTGCGGAGAACTTTCTGTAATGTTCTTTCCAATATTGTGGAAGACCACTATAACTGAGACTGATGAAGGGGTGGTGTTTACCTCAGGCTTCCAGAGAAGGCCCTGACTTGCAATACATTTGGCCACTTCTCTGTAGAAGATGCTTGTTACTCTCATTCCTTTAGTTGCCCATATTTAAGCTGTGTAGCTTTCAAACTTTCTGGAAAAGATGTGGCCGGCCCATTAGCTGGTAAATGCGGCCGAATCCACTGTGTCAACAGTGGAAAGCTGTGGTTGCCAGGGAATTCCTGCTGTATAAATGAAGCAGAGGAGTGAGACTGTCCCCTCCAGATAGTCGCTGTTCCTAACCGCGAACGTTTATCCCCAGGCCTTGACTGACAGATACCCTTGGTTGCACTATTAGTGTGCATTCAGCCTAGAGGAATGAGCCAGCAGTATGACCAAATAAGGCACAGCTCCTCTAAATTCAAGCGTGGTTACGTAAGGCTCTGGACCTCACTTTCTTCTTTCTCTGTCTTGCTCTCCTGCCTGGATTTCAAGGGTGGGCTTAAAACTGTTGCAGAATTGCTGTTGCGCACTTGTGACGGACCAAAAGAAATTCTGCAGATGCTGTTCCATTTACAGCTGCATGGCGTTTATAGTGAACATGGCTGACATTTGTATGTAGCTTCACATATGTCTTCAGTGACATGACTAAAAAATAAAATGTTAGCTGTACATGCAGAAAATGGAGAACTTTATTGACTATATTAATTTATTTTAACTGTTGAACAGTAATAATTGTTCTGAGCCGCCTTAGAAAAGATGTGAAGCACAAAGTTTTATCCAAAAGGACTTGCTGGGTTTTGAGTTTCTCCCACCACAGCTGCGTACATTAGTGCTGGATGTGAGGGTGACCATTTTTCCTAATGGAACAGCTGCAGATTCCTCTTATAATCTGACCCGTTTTCCTGGCCACTCTCCTCTGAAAATTGTTTTGGATCTAGCATCTCACAGGGATAGTGCCTTTAAGCATGTCTCTGTGGCATTATGTGATTTCCAAATGCATATTTTGTTTTATACAGCTACATACAGATTTTGAGTTTAAGTTTCTTTACATTATTCAACATTTACATTATACAACATTCTTGTGCATTCTTGAATTTGTTTTAAAAGGACTTTCAAAGGTTATTCTGTCAGATACATTTTTAGAATTTCCTACTGAGTTTCTACAGTATATGAATATGTAGTTGTGACCTAAACCTCACTATAAATATTTAGAGAACTAGGATGAAACACAACCTTATGCAGAACACATTTATACAAGTGTCACAAACCTGTCAGTTAAGGTGCTTCTGCTTAGAAATGGGACAGATTAATCACTTATTTTGCTTAATTTCTTCATTCTTTCCTGCCTCTTTTTTCTGCCTGTCTCTGAACTCCATCTTACTGTAGCAGATCTGTCACAGCTGGAGGTCCAGGTGTCTGGGTCAGGAGGAGGAGGAGGCAGTAGCACTGGGCCAGTTCCATCAGACAGCCCAGGAGCACAGAAGAAAGGAGGTGGCACTGGGGGGGCGTCCAGTAGTGTGATGGACCGAATCAAGTCACCTGGGACAGTTCGCCGGTTGTCCATGAAGATGCGTAAACTGCCTGAGCTACGGAGGAAGTTGAGCCTTCGCTCTTCACGGTCCCAGAGGCATGGTCAAAGCCAAGGCGGGACAGGAGGTGGTAATGGAGGTGACGGCACCTCCCCACCCAATGCCCGAAAGGAGGCTTCAAGCAACGTGATCAGCCGGTATCACCTAGACACCAGCGCCCCGCCCCGACCACTGCGGCGATCCTCAAGGGGGCGCTCTGCCAGCAAGGGAGGCTACCTGAGTGATGGTGACTCCCCCGAGCTCCACCCCAAACAGGGGTGCCCTCCATCTCTTTGTACTACACCCCCACTGCCACCAGAGGGCATGGTAGACCCGGGCTCCTTCCGACCATACCGGCTGTCGGAGCAGCCAAGATGTGCGCAACGCGTGTCTGGTCTGCTCACAGTGCACCTGCTGGGCGCCGACGAGCTGTTTCGCTCAGCCCGGCCAGACGCCACCAGGGATGTGTTTTGTGCCATCCAGGTGGACGGGGAGACTCGTGCCCGTACTGCCCTGCTTACCTGCCATGGCTCCTCTCTCCCTCTAAACCATACCTTCAACCTGGAGCTGGAGCGGGCACGCCTTCTCAAGCTTGTTATCCTCGCGCCCCAGCCTAGCTCGGCCCACGCCCCCCCTGCTGGCTCACCCCCTGCCCCTGCTGCTCCAGCCCGCAACCGGGTTTGCTGCCTGGGGGCTGTATCCATCCCCCCGCTGTTCAGAGGTGAGAAAGATTCAGAGCAGCAAGCCATGGCTGAAGTACGTTTAGTGAGACAGCTTCAGTCTACTTTGTTTATCCTTATTCAACATGGCTGCAGGCATACAGCCAGTATACATGTACCAGCATGAATAGAATAACAAAATATAACAGTTAGGCACAGAGTTAATAGAGGTGGCTCTACACAGTATAATATGAAGACTCCAGAGAGCAAACTCTCTTTGGTCTGGTCGATCAGAGAACAGAGAGCCTCTCGGTAAAGAGGGAGCCAAGCTTCATAGCCATCCAGGACACTGCTCTGTAACCTCTGACACACTTGTGCTGGTGAGGAAGGTGGGCTTCCAACTGGAAGGTAGTGGGTTCACATCCCATGTTATATGTATCCACTAAATATGGGAACAAGTAAGCATTTCCTGGGGTACCTTTTGCAAAAAGCACTGTATACTTATTCACTGTATACTTATTCACTTTTTTCTGTTGCTGCTGCCATTACGCTTTGTTTGGAGTTAATTCTCCTACCTTCTCTCTCCTTCCCCCTCATCTCAGGTTCCCGTTCTCAGCAGCTGTGTGTGAACCTAGAGCCACGGGGTCTCCTCTATGTCAAGCTGACGCTGCTGGAGCAGTGGGAGCCGGCCCTCCCGCGGCCTGTCGACACCCACCCCTCCAGCGTGTTTGGTGTGGAGCTGCGTGACCTGGTGGAGAAGGAGGACTCAGCGCTGAAGGTTCCACTGATCATCCAGAAGAGTGTGGCTGAGATTGAGAAGCGGGGGCTGAAGGTAAATTTTGTGAACGCAGCAGGAGCGTAAGGGACCCGAGGTCGGTCTTCTGGGTGGGAGCTCCTAGTGAATGTTCTGGGTTTTGCGGGTACAGGTTGGTGTGGTTTCCTTAACATTGTTGGGACCAGCACCAGGAGTTTTGTCCAGCACCTGATGACTGGGTCTTTGTGACTCATTGTTTGACTGTGTGTGCTTGCCACCGTAACTGCCCATGACGTGTGTGTGCTCACTGTCCACGTCTTCAGGTGGTGGGGCTGTACCGTCTCTGTGGCTCAGCTGCTGTGAAGAAGGAACTGCGTGATGCCTTTGAACGCGATAGCGCAGCAGTGACCCTCAGTGAGGACCTCTACCCTGATATCAACGTTATCACTGGTCAGTTTGCACATGCTCAGTACATGCTGTCCAGGCCATAGGGCCTAAGTGAGGGAATCTGAGTACAAAGGTTCACGCGCACACACACATTGGTGAAAACGGTGAGATCCCAGGCTATCCTTATTCATCTCCAGTGGTTTTGTTTATCAAACTAAGAAGTCACATAATTGATTGTTTCAAAATATTTACATAGCAGAGCCATTTCAGCTTTCAAGAACTGACTATTTACAGCATTCTCATGTATTTGACTTTTTAGATTCATACTGTTTACATGATATTTGCTACTGATTGCATCTTTGTTTACCTATATGTTTCTGCCTGCTTAGTTCAGAGTGAAACAAGTTTGGATTTTGAATGCAGCACGTCTGTCCAGTTGTCTAGCTTGAAAATAAGTCTGTCTGGTTTTTCATCAGGCATCCTGAAGGACTACCTTCGCGAGCTGCCCTCGCCACTGATCACTCGGACACTGTATGAGGTCGTGTTGGAGGCCATGTCACTGCGCCCCCCACGTGGTGGTCATTGCAGAAGTGATGCCAACATCCAGCGGTCCCAAAGCACTGTAGCACTCCTGCAGTGCCTCCCGGAACCCGAAAAGGTCTTATTTTCTCTCTCTCTCTCTCTCTCTCTCTCTCTCTCTCTCTCTCTCTCTCTCTCTGTGTGTATACCACTTTCAGTTCCACTCCCTCTCTAGTGGCACAAGCATGCTGTGCTGTACTGTGCTGTCACAACACAATATCATGCAAGTTGCTTTTCTACTGATCAGGCACAGCTCAGGAAAAGGCGTTGCTTAACTTAACTTGGTGACGTGAAATTACGTACCCAACCTCTACGTACTTCAAAAAAAACAAAAACAACACCGTCACTTGAAAATTAAAGATGATGCCTGCAGTCCAGGAAAGAAACAATCACATCCGTTTGACGTTATCCAGCTTGGCTGAGAGCACTTTGGTGTTGCTCCTGAGCAGGGACAGTCTGACACAGTACATCATGGGTAACAATGATGTGGAAAAGCACATGGGTATGGTGCTGTACAGCATAGCAATATTGTGTCAGTGTAGAAAAAGCACCCCTCTCTCTCTCTATCTATCTCTCTCTCTCTCTGTTTCTGTCTCTCTCTCTCTCTCCCTCCATCCCTCCCTCCTTCCCAACTCTCTCTCTGTCTTCTACCCTTCCCTCTCTGTCCTTCTTTATTTGATTGAGTAGCTGATCTGCATTGTTGGCTCAAATATTCACGGAAAATTATTGACAGCAGTTATATAACTGCTCACCAAGCGTTGCCAGATGTGTGTTTAGCCTCAAATATACCATATTTATTTATTTATTTAAAACATAATAAATGTGAACATTAGGGTCATGTGAGAGGTGAGGAAGTCTGAGGGACTGTTATCCGTGGAAAGCCCACTACAGCCTAGAGTATCTTTCCAGCTCAGTGTTTTGCATTGAGTCAGTCAGCACATTAGCACATCACTCCTCTCATGAGTCATCTTGTGGGATTAAAATGTGTGCCCCTTTCTGTTTGGGGGCTTTAAACTGGCTTTAGTCGCTCTGTCTGTGTGTGTGTGTGTATTTTGCAAAGACATGTAAGTGGTGACAGTTGATGCCAGGAAAGGCATATGGTCAAAATTTTGATCTAAATACAACCCAAAAAAACTGAACAAGGGCTTTTTGGTTAAACTAGATAGACACCTAGATGAAATTTATATTCAATTGAGGCAGTGTAATTTGGTGCATTTCAGAATCCCTAATATTTCCTAAAATTTCTCAGTATTTTTGTGTTGAGTTGGTTGTCTCTGGTACTTTTGCCGGCTGCGCACCTATCAATTGGGCTACACTTTTGGCAGCTCAAGTGGTCCCAAATAGCATTTGGAAACTTAAACCATGGCCAGAAATGCCAGAAGTTTTTTTGCTGATCTGCCAAATACATTTGTTTCCTTTGGTAACAAATGACATTACACATTTTCTCAGAATTAACTTCACTTTTGTTAACCAGGTTTACAATTACTGTCAAAGAACTGATCTGAGATCATCTATAATGATCTTTAAGGACTCGGAGGTGTTCTAACCACAGGTGTAGTTCATCATCACATTATCCATGAACATGTTCCACTAAGTGTGAAAACCAGAATGGATTTAAGTGTCCAAATGTTTTTTGACTTGATTTTCAACAGTGTGTCTATTGTTTTATAATTTAATCTTCATGTTAATTGTCTTTTCTTGAAAAGTGTGCTTAAGCTCATCTTTCTTTAAATAAATGCAATTTGAATATAAATTTAGATATGCAATTACAAAAATTCTGACAGTTTTAAGATTATGTCCAAATATGGTTTGGGGCCACTGTATGAAACATCCTCATGTAAGGGGAACTTTAGAAACGTTAGAGCAATGACAGAGGAATGTAAGAGAAAGACAACCTTTGTGAAGTCCTGTGTGTAATGGTGTTTCACCTGAAATGGCTTAGTTAAAAAGGGCTGCTGCTCTCTGTTTGTCTTCCCTGATGCCCTTTCCAGGCCACGCTCACTCTGCTTTTAGACCACCTCAGCCTCGTAGCCTCCTACAGCAACAGCAACCGCATGACTTGCCAAAACCTGGCTGTGTGTTTTGGGCCAGTGCTGCTTACACCAAGCCAGGAGTCCTGGAGATCTGGGGCAATGGGTGGGCACCACCTCAGTGGGGCCCAGAGAGGGGGTCGTGGCTTCACCCAGAGCAAGGACATTGCAAATGCCGTGGACTTCAAGAGGCACATTGAGGTTCTCCACTACCTGCTGCAGCTGTGGCCTAGTGAGTATGTGTGTGTGTGTGTGTGTGTGTGTGTGTGTGTGAGAAAGAGAGAGAGAGAAACTGTATGTGTAAATACCCATGGTCTACTCATCCACATTTTATTTAAAGTTGAGGCTTTAATGCAGAAATTCTTATCCAAGACAAACATGGCTTTTATGACCAAATAGTACAGTCAGTGTAATAGTGGACATTGACTTCACAAAAGTTCATTTCAGGTCATTCTGTTTGTACATAGAGTCTTCTCTAACACATCTGGCCCAAATTACTTAGCAACAAGAACGGCAGCACAGACAGATGTGTAGGCCCTGCAGTATTGATCACAAAAACTGACATAAAGGAAGTCTCTGCAGTTCTTATTTCCCTTAGGAACTGTTTTAAGAAGTGGGTATTTCAGTTCTTTGTTCCCTGTCTGACCTTTACCCGCTTCCTGTCTCAGTTCCAGTGGGCCCAGTCACAGATGAGTTCCACACCCAGGCTGCAGTGTCTGAGCTCGTACCAGCCCCTAGCACATGTCTAATCTCCCAGGAAGCCCTGAGACCCCGGGGTCCACGGCTACCCCTACACCTTGACCTGCCCCAGGAGGTGGTGGTGTCTCGGCGAGGAAGGGGCCGTCTGGAGAGTCCCCCCTGCAACAGGTACGCTGGGGACTGGAGTGTCTGTGGGAGGGACTTCCTGTCCAGCACTGAGGCAGACTACGATGAGGTAGCGGGGAGTGACAGCGAAGAGGAAGGTGACAGGCAAGAGCCAGTGGCTTTAAACAAAGGCAGCTGGGACACCCCTGGGCCACTTTTCGTGGACAATTTCTCTCTGGATCCCGATGCCCTTGACCTGGACGCACCCTTCACCTGCCGTCTGAGTCTGAAAGACTTCGACACGCTCATCTCTGACTTGGAGAGAGAGCTGGCCAAACAAATCAATATCTGCCTCTGACAGAAAGCGGAAGAGACACACCAAGTACGGGCAAGTACAGGAAGTAACACAAAATGCCAAATCCTTTTCGCTTCATTGTCCTGCTGGCAAGTAATGACCAAAGGAAGAGGACAATCAGCAATGTTTTATGTTGTCATTTTGAATATACAGTATATATATATATATATATATATATATATATATATATATATATATAAATTTATTATATATAAAAAAAATAAAAACACAGACCGCGCACTCTTGATTGTTTTTTTGATATG
>JABJVR010014645.1:0-30339 GCA_025773905.1 Chitala chitala | reverse complement strand
GTGTCTATCATCTCTCTTCACACAGAGCTCTCTCTAAACTGTCTACACTCTCTTTGGTTGTGTTTTATTAGAGAGATTTTGTGTTGTGTCACTATATATATATATATATATATATATATATATATATATATATATATATGCTGTTAATATTGAGAACAGCTTTACACTGACCGCCGTCGCAGTATTGTGATTTTGTATTTTCAAAATCTTACTTCAGCCACATCCCTCACAGCTCAGAAGTTTGGTATCAGTTATGACTGAACTCATGCAAGGAGGATTTTCTCAATTCTGAATAATTTCATCACAACTTAATAAGCTCTTAAACAAATATATGTACAATGACTGAGCATTAACTATGATGAATGATATCTTAAACTATATTTATCTTACTCATTCCTAAGGTACAGCATTGATTTCTGAAATTTTTTTGTTACATTGTGAAAACCCTGGCTTTTTGGGAAAGCAGACTGTATATACAAGATATCTGCTTTAAAACATGTGAGCGAGATTTGACTGCTTACAATGCAGTTCATGATTTATGTAAGGCCAAGCAGTGTGGGCTAATGCAGAATGAAAATGAAGGAACCGTTTTAAGAAGTGTTAAACAGAAAGAAGAATATTTTTATATCGCTCAGCGAATTATTTTGTAACTTCTCTCTAATATGATGGTTTTTGACACACCGGAGCCGAACAAAAGTGGAGGGTCCATCTCACTCATAAAGCATGCATGAACACAGAACATAGCGTCTTGCACTCACAGACTGACCAAAGACTTCATATTATCTTATTGCACTTACGTGTCACAATCTTCTAAATGTTTTGTATTTGCTGCTTATTTTAGTATAATGTAATATTACTGTTTTAGTTGTTATTCAAACGGTTCTTGGGCACGGTACAATAATTAGCTAGCTGTGATGCTAATGAACCACAGAAGGAATGGAGCAGCCATATAACATGGAGCGAGCGTCTGCTCCATGTGTGAAATAGGACGTTTGTCTGAAGCGAGACCTTGTCAAGTCTTCTGTTGTGTCAGCTTCAGTGTGACTTTTTTTGTATGTTGTTTAGTTGTATAAACAGTTTTACTTGACGTTGCACATACCACAAGCACTTGTTGTATGTTCTGTGCATATCTGTAAATGTGTGTATGTTGTAAATGGGTACTGTAATATGCCATACAGTGTTATCTACCAAAAACAGTAATACAAAATAAAGCACAGTATTACATGTAGTTTAGAGATGTTTTACTATTTATAAACCATTAAACTGCACAGAAATGTATGCAAAAGTAACACAGTTCTTTGCATCTTGAACAAAGAACATAAAGAATAGTAACAGCAGAGAAAGTTAAAAACCAAGATTTTTACTACTGTTTTGTTGTTGTTAACACAGGATTAAAAGGAGTAGGATTACTAAATTACTGGTTTGGATAAGTGAAGCAAACCAGAGCAATTTATACCAAAAAAGTACCACCAGCAGCTGTTGTCTGTGTCTGGTAAAAATCAGGAAGCAGTGTTGTGTTTACATTGTGACCCTGTTCTCATGCCTAGCTGGTTATTTTCCGTTGAACAAGAGGAAACATACCTTTTCTTGCCGTCCACATTCAGTGACAGACTTGTGCTGATCTCTGTGTAATTCGTGTCTTCCTGATGGGTTTAAGCACAGACAGTCGGCCCGGTCCACTGGTCGCAGGGGGAACAACACAACCCTGTGGAAACGAGTATGGTGACACATTCCCACTTCACACTGTACCCCTTGATTTAAAATGCAAGCCTTAAAATGTCTTCAAATAAAATTATGCAATAAAAACTATATTGCGTTTGCGTACTTCTTTGAAAATCTTCCATTTATACAGTGTAATAGTGGTAATAGTGGTAATAGAATATGTTGTTTCTTAGGTTGTGGAAATACTTGTGCAAAAAAAAAAAATTTCACTGCAAAATTTTTTCATCTTTCTGGAATCTCACAAATGAAAAATTACGCACGTCATGACAAAGGAAAATCTGGCATACCTTTTTTCACTTCATAAACACCATTGTGCCGATAACGGCTACAATTTGAAAACAAACTGTTCACCCTTCTGGAGAGGTGGAAGCTTGTGCTGGCCTTTGCACCAATGGAGGAAAAGCAACACGCTCAGACTACTGTGACAGCATAGTGAAAAGTGCAGAACCTGCATCGATTCACACCGCTCTACCAGCAGCATGGTGAGCGTGTTACTCTCCAAACTGGTGGAGACTGAAGAATATTATAAGGACATGAGTAATGATTAACAGAGATGATAAAAAAAAGTAAACTGTACCAATTGTAAGGATTTACTGGCAAAAATTTACCATAATTAAATGTCAGTCACTCATCTTCTAAACTGCTTATCCTGCTAAGGGTTGGGGGGGGGCTGGAGTCCATCCCAGAACACAGGGACACCAACCCACTGTAGGGCCCCACACAAAGCAATTTTGGAGACACCAATCAACCAAACCTGCATGTCTTTGGACAGCGGGAGAAAACCCACCAAGCACAGGGAGAACATGCAAACTCCACACACACACAAAACAGGAAATGAACCCCCAGGCCTAGAATTGTGAGGCAGTAGTGCTAACCACCATGCCACTGTGCTGTCATAAATAAATGCATTACCCAAAAAGATAAAAGTCTTGACTTTGTGTAAGATACACAAGCAGTGACACTACAGTATCGGCAAGAAATTGTTACAAAATCATAAAATTGCTATAGAGCAAAAACCACCTCACCTTTAACTTTTAATAGCTTTTCATGTTAAATTTGCAATCTGCTAAAATACTTTGACTATAACTGTGCATATTTTAAATTTATTCTTTCGTTTTATTGTATTGTAAATCCCACTTGTAATTTTCTAATTGTTTTGATGTCTTCACAGCTGTTAAGGGGTTTTTCACCAGGACATTTGAGACCCACCGACGGCTATAACGGTAGGTGGCGCTGTTTGATTAAACTAGCAAATAAGAGCATGACGTCATTCTTCGGGGAGAGAGCCTTCTGTCACAGTGTCTGTGCTGCTGTCAGTGACAGTAATATAATCAGCCCTAGAAAGCGTGCATAACACAGCCGAGCTGAAGATAGGATTTGCACGGAGCTCAAGATCACCACGCTTTTGAATTGAGAACGTGTGGTAACTTTTATTTTCAATTTCATATTAATGACGAGCAACAGTAGTTTGCCATGGGTGCTCCCTCCTCGTTTAATTAATAGTAGGCTGAAAAGGACAGTCTGATGTGTGACTGTTCAAAGGTGCATTAGTATTTAGATTTCAGGTAACTCATATCATAGTTAGCTACACTAAGCTAATGGAGGCAGTGTGCAGCCTGTTCGCGTTATAAAGCATTCATACGTGGCGAATCTTTTTCCCGATAATCATAACAGTGAGAGCAAAATTTTAGCATAACTGTTAAAGATAATGGTGGAAACTGGTCTACGACGAGGCCTCGCTGGCTAAAATAATATTAAAATTTAATTAGTATTGACCCTGTACATGTGTTGTCACGTATGCACATTTCAGACGCAAACCAATTAGCGTTTCTGAAAGTACACAGAAGTCAACCAGGGTCTCCCCTCTTGTTCTTGTAGCTTGGAGTTATTGTGGCAAACTGGAAATAGGCCAGCTGCTGACTTGAGATACAAAAGGGTGCACATTTAAAACTGCATTTGGTTTCTCTGGATATTGATTACTTATGTAATCCAAACTGTACTGTATAACAGTAATTCAAACTTTATTGTGATTGTAACTATAAACACATAATGTGCACTTCTTTTTTTCCCAGAACCCAGTAAATAGCTGAACACATATTTTCCTGTGGACATGTCTTGGTCTGATTCAAGAAACAGCTGTTTGGATCCAAAGACTCTGAGATGTGGTGTGGTGTAATTATACACCTTTGACATATTTCTTCCTTTGCAACATGTTGCCTTTTAAACTTAGTCTAAAAAGCAAGACCAGTTCACTCTGGTGATATCATTCAACGTTTTGACATGTCACTGTGTTCAGCCAAACATGAGTCCTTGTCAGTTTTCCCAGTTGCTGGACTTAAAACTGAAGATATTGGTGAACTGGACTGCTCCCAGTCAGGGCAGCTCTGCACCCAAAGTTGGGATGGTGGTCTGAGTGAACCAAATGGATTCTGTACTTCAATAAGTGAAAATGGTAATAAAAATGTTTATGCTGACCAAATTAAATCTGAGGCTGATGATACTGATGGAGTTTCTTATGAACAAATCACTGATATTGTGATCAAAACTGAAGTTGACCTTGAGTGTATGAAGATAGAACCACAAAGTTCTGCTGAAACCACAGACTGTGCTGGAGAGTCACTGGTCAGCACGCTCCAAAATGAATCCCAGTCAGCTACTCCTCAGATTGAGGTTGATACGGAAGAAGCAAGTGGATGTGACCTTGCCAAGAGATGGCCGTGTCTGCATTGCAACAAGAGCTTCAGTAAACAAGCGTATGTTCAGGCGCATGAGAATACACACCTAGGAGAGAAACCGTACACATGCACTGAATGTGGCAAGACGTTTTTCCACTTGCAGACTTTAAGTAAACACCTGCAGATTCACATGGGCGTGAATCCGT
The DNA here is from genome assembly GCA_025773905.1 of Chitala chitala. Taxonomy (NCBI): domain Eukaryota; kingdom Metazoa; phylum Chordata; class Actinopteri; order Osteoglossiformes; family Notopteridae; genus Chitala; species Chitala chitala. Next base: position 25,736 of record JABJVR010014645.1, on the reverse strand, counting down.
ACTCCTGTATTGAGTGTGGGAAGAGCTTTGCTTGTTCTAAAAATTTGAAGAAACATCAGCAGGTGCACACAGGGGAGAAACCACACACTTGTGGAGACTGTGGCAAGACCTTTAAACGTTCTCACAGCCTGAAAGAGCACCAGAGAATCCACACAGGAGAAAAATCGTATTTTTGCACAGAGTGTGGAAGGGGGTTTTCTCGATTGGGAAACTTAAAAGAACACCTGCGTATTCACACCGGAGAGAGACCACGCTCTTGCACTCAGTGTGACAAACGGTTTAATACAGAAGGTGACCTTAAGAAACACCTGAGAATTCACACAGGAGAGAAACCATATCTTTGCACTCAGTGTGGAAAGAGCTTTGGACAGTTAAGTGGCTTAAAGGAACATCAGAAAATCCACACTGGAGAGAAACCATTTTCCTGTCCTGAGTGTGGGAAGTGCTTTGGACAAAGGGGAAATTTGAAGGAGCACCTTCGCATTCACACAGGAGAGAAACCATTTTCTTGCCCCGAATGTGGAAAGTGCTTTGGACAAAGGGGAAACTTGAAGGAGCACCTTCGCATTCACACAGGAGAGAAACCCTACTCTTGCACAGAGTGCGGCAGGTGTTTCAGCCAGTTTGGCAGCTTAAAAGAGCACCAGCAAGTTCATACTGGTGGAACAGCGCACTTCTGTAGTCAGTGTGGCAAAAGTTTTAGCCGACCTGGAAACCTGAAGAAGCACATTAAGCGCATCCATTGCAGTGAGAAAGACCACATGTGCACAGAGTGTGGGGAGCATTTCAGCCAAGAAAAACATCTGAAAAATCACCAGCAAATTCACAGGGCACAGAAGAGTCAGTGATGCTATGCATTCTTCACATGTAAATTACACTGTGTTCTTTCACCTGTAATATTTTATCCAGAAGGGAAAAAAGCCAAATAATTTTCTACACCTCTTCAGTGGTTCAGTGTGTTACACTTAAGACACTGACTGAATGTCAGCAGTACGTCCTGCCAGAGTAATGCTTGGTGTGTTTTGTGAACATAGCTACATTTGTGTTTGCATAATTAAGGGGGAACACATGATACCTGAGACAGACTTTCACAGTTCAGCTGCAGGGCATCAAGTCTTTGTGTAGTGTGTTGAGTCCTGTTCCATTCTGTGACATTCCAAGAGTCATTATTATATCAAAGTGGGAGTTTGCTGGGTACTTCCTTTACCCATCTCCCAGTTCACCATCATACATCTTCCTGGTTTGGGACTGAAAGACAGAAGGTTGATGGTCACCAGGCAACCACACATCCTGATGTGGCACTCATAGTAACTGGTGTCTTTAACAAATTTAACAAGGAATCTTCTACCAGCATGTCTGCTCAGCCAGGGGGTACAAACAATGCACTGTGTATACAAACTACCAGGGGTGTCCACTGCTCCTCGCTTTGCCCATTGTCATTCTGACCATTTCTGCCCACTTTTAAGAAAATATAAAAAATACAAGCTAGTGAACAGATGTTTTCCTTTAATAATTAATATCCTTTAGGAGGAGAGGATATTAATGGCTGTTGCATACTGCCACCAAACTGAAGAACACATGGAAAAAGTATGTGTTTTCTGCTGCAGGTTATATGTATTTTCCACTAAAGGTGTACAAGGTTGCCTCATCTTGTAATGGTATGGAAACACCATCCTATAGAAAGTGAAAAAATGTAGTTAGCAATAAGTGTTGACATTTAACACTGAAGCAGCAATCAGATCTGTGTAAAATACATTCTTCATACAGAAAAGGCTATTTTTTTTTTTTTTAGATGTAAATAACACAATTTAATACATAATGCAAGTTCGTTCACCCAAGTCAAGTTTGTTGCACATGTATATGTAATGTCCACAAATGTATATACCACGGACAATGACTGTGTAAGGTAGTTAGACCTATAGTTACAGGTTGGAGCAGCCCTATGGAATTTTTGTTTAAGCTCATACACCTCTGCCCCCACACACACTGTTCGTTTTAATTAATTCAGAAGATTTTTCTGACCTTGTAATTTTTATGTTTTCTGGTAAATCATCTCATGAAGCAACACACTGCTAACATACTTTTGAAAGCAAATCAGAGCCAGTTCATTTTCTCTTTACTTATTTACAATAAATATTTAATTTGGTTTTGTCAGTGTTATTAACATGTGGTACAACATGGCCGTAAGTAGTAACAAAAAGTGCTGTATTAAAATTCAACTAACACGCTTAAAATCTAAAAGCATTAAATAAATAAAACTATAAAATGGAGTTTGAAGCAGAGGCCCAGTAACGACTGGTCTCTGCCGACGCTGCTGAGACAGCACTGGGCAAACTGCAGGCAAACAGGCCAAAGGACAGCGCAGAAACAGGAGAACTGAGAACAAGACTGCATCAACATTGCATTGTACAATGTGTAGTCACACCTCTCAGCAGGTCTGTGACTCCACACCATGCTCTCGGTGTGAAAACTTAATCTGATAAATAACTACTGGCTTCTGGGGGAGAGAAAAAAAAAAAAAAACACATTCCGGGTGACAGCATCGTTCATTTTTCTCTAGCAAAAAGCCACAGATCTTTACTTCAATCCAGTGTCAGAGAAAAACTGGCTATAAAGGTCAGAAGCGCTATTAGAATCTCCATCATATTCTTCTTCAGCACACACACAACCAATTCTAGAGTGAGATTCAATGCAGGATTAACTTCAAAACATTTCTCAGGCTGCAATAAGACCATGCATGACATTCAGAACATGTTCGCTTCATTGTTGAAATCCAACCATTCTACTGTAGCTACAGCAGAAGTACTACACTGCATGTCTAAATGACAGAAGTAACAGAAGAAAAGGTGAAGGATGAGTGAGGGGAAAAAAGAAAAAAAAATGGCACATGCATAACAGTCTGGCCACAGTAAACAAGCAACCACAAGAAGTCTCTCTCAAGTACATGTAGGCCAGGTCTGTGGCACCTGTGCAGGGAACATCACCTGGCATAAAACATATCTGGTCTGAGTGTTCAGATTACACAGTCATTGAGTGGCAGGTGCATATATCAGAACTTCAAAATAGTCTGCATTAGGCATATAAAATGTTAACAGCAGCACTGATGTCTCTGGTTTAAGAATCTCTTTAGTCTAGAAAACTAAACAGGCTGTCTTAGATTTCCTTACGTTTTCACTATATATGTACAGTACATCTCCAGTGTCATACACACATACGAAAAATCAAATCTTGTGTGGACGGGGGCTGTCAAAGTTGCTCTGGCACAAACCACCAGTTCCATTGTAGTTACAGACAGAAGTAATAAGAGGTTGGTCACTGAGAGGCCACTTTGTGTCTGGCAGCACCAGCTGAAGTCGAGGTAACATGTGCCATGTATTTGTAGTGGAGATTCACTACAAGCTGGAGGGACAGAAACGCAGGGAGACAAAAACAAAAAACACCATATAACTGGAGCCTTGTGAGATGGGTGTGAGGAAGGTTTGGCACTGCAGGTTGGTGTTGGCGTGTGGGTGCACTGTAAAAAGAGACAGAGAAACAGCCAGCTGGACAGCGCTGGCACAGGAGAAAGCAGCAAGAGGCTGGCAGCTACCCCAGAGAGTGCTGCTTCCTTAGGGCATCACACCGTTTCACCCGCTCCTCTGGGGTCTTCCTGTACAGACTCCTAGGAGACACAGAGCAAGAGCCAGAGAAGACAGGGACATTTGTTATGCTTATTTCACTGCTTCTACAATGATTAAAATGCCATTCCTTGACGTGCCGGCCGGCAGCGTGTCAGCAGGGCAAACGTGGCCGAAGTACACCACATGTCGACTCACCCCTGTCTCAGAAGCTGTCCTGGCATGGCTGTGTTCTGGCCCTGGTTTGGCTGCAGGATTCTGGACGAAATTCTGTTGAGCAAAATGGTGAGTAAGGTGACATCAACAGGAGCAAAAAAAATAAATCTCAGTAAAACAGCTGACTCAGACTGACATTGTTATAGCTGCACAAAAAGGGCCACAGAATCATATCCTATTCCAGTTACATTCTGATTCAACTGAGCATTTCATCAAGTACAGCTAAAGATACTTCTGAAATAATAATTGAATGAAATAAACACACTGCAACTATCAGGGTTTATAGGGATAAATAACCCAATAACTGCACAAGGAACTGCTAGCACTAAGGTCTGAAAACCACCAAACTGTGTCACATTTTTTAGAAGGACTTCATTCAGCATTTATGTACCTCTTCGTGACTGGGCTCTTTGGCTTGTGCTGTGTCCTTTTGCCTTGTCCTGACATGTCAGTCACCCTAACAACACAAACACGTTTGTGAACATAACAGTTGCCACTCAGCCCAATTCAAGTCATTTTGCCCTAAATACTACAGGACCTTAAGAGACTCTACATCTCTGATGGTGGTTGTATCATTTTAACCTGTAACCACGCAACAACTTCCCCTCCCCCATTTAATCAATTCAAATTAGGCACTATATAAATAAAGATTGGTCTAACAACTACAAGGTTGCTCTAGGTGTTTTACAAAGCATAAAAAGACACACAAAAATACAATGACAATATGACATAAAGAACTAAAATATTAGAAAACGTAAGAAAAATACATATAAGAACAGTGAACACTACTAAGTATGAATGGCATGAATGAATAAATAAGTCTTTAGTTTGATTTTGAAAAGGGAGAAAAGTTACTGAGCACAGATCAGGTGGTAAGGCATTCCATAACTTAGGTGCAGCCACAGCAAACATGAGATCACCCCAGTGGTTTATGTTTTGATCTGGGAACTTCTAACAGCAGTCTGTAGTTAAGTAAAGTAACCAGTTCAGATAAATATATTGGCGCCAGAGCATTAAGGGCTTTAAAATAAAAAAAACAGCAGTTTGTATTGAAATCTAAAACGCACTGGGAGCCACTGAAGTGAGCGGAGAACAGGACTTATACGAGACCTTCTGGAAGTGTTGGTCAAAAGGCACGCCGCAGCGTTTTGGACTAACTGAAGATAGTGGAAGGCAGACTGGTTAATTCCTATATACACTGCATTGCAACAACCCAATATAGAACTAATAAATGCATGAATATTTTTCTCCAAGTCCCAAAAGCAAAGAAATGGTTTCATTAAAAACACCACTAATAAGACATGATGCTCCCCAACCTCTGCTTCTTCCTGTCAAGGGACTTCTGGGTAGCAGCGGACAGTGTCACCCTATCCTTTGGGCTGCGGGCTTTGTCCTGCAGGCCACACAGAAACAGAAAACCCATCAGCAGTGCACTTCTGCGCGACTCGCCTGTTACCAGTAGAGGCCTGTAACGCATCCTGGTTACCATCTCTCTGAGCTTTCTCTCAGCACGCAGCTCCCGGTCCTGTCGCAGCAGCACTAGTCGGTCAGACAGGGGCATCACGAAGAAGATGTCATGGATGTCGAAAAGCGCGGCGTGCAGCTGTGACACGTACACACATAGGACCACAACATACACAGGCATATAAACACAGCATTGCAAACGTGAGTTTGCACTGGTGCCTCACATACATAAATACAAAAGTTAGTGTCAGACACACAGGATCATAAATGCAAGTGTGCGCGCATACACAGGAATTGGACTACAGATGCACCTATGATAACTCTCTTCTTCTTCTTAGCGTTGTTCCCACACTATGGCAGGGTCCGTTTGTCAGCACATCCGTCTCCGCTTGGATCGATCCAAGGCATCTTCAGGGGTTACGCTCGCTCATGTATTTCATGTCCTGTTTGATGAGATCCATCGACCGTTTCTTAGGTCTACCACATGGTTGCTGGCCATCAGGGTTCAGATGCATGGCTCTTTTTGCCACGAGTCTTCTTTCCTACGTACAACGTGTCCATACCATCGAAGTCTTCCTTCCTGCAGTTTTGCCACGATCAGTGCGACTTCCACTCGTCGTCGGACATTGTCGTTCATGGCATGGTCAAATTGCGTTAATCCAATGCACCACCACAGCATTTGCATTTCCATTACGTGTAGGGCCTGCTCATACTTTGCTGTCGCCGGCCAGCACTCTCATCCATAGAGGCGACTAGGCGCACTACTGTTCTATAAATCTTTAACTTGAGGCATAGGGGCATCCGACGATCATATAGGACTCCAGTCACCTGGCGCCACTTCATCCAGGCAGCATTGACATGGAAACGGGAATCCGGAAAGCTATGTATTTATTAGAAGGCTAAATAAGATGTATAATTGTTTATTTTGACCTGTCAAACACCTTTGTGAGATACCCAAAAATTTCAGAGCTACCATTGTGCTTTGCACAGTTTCCCCCTTGTGTCCATAGAATATATTTAACTATTAAAAGGGCTACTGCTGAACTCTTGAGGAAGTATTGCTCCTTTGTGGATCTTCAGTATATTTTGTTATCCACTCATTCCAATATTTTATTCTCCCTTACACAGCATTATCAATATGCATTTGGATTTCATATGATACATCTGAGGGCTATTTTTCATGTAAAGTCATTTGAATCATTTACATTTTGCTGTTGGTTAATCACTGAGCTGCATATTGTAGCCATAGCCATGATAAGCCATCTCAATTCCACAGCCACTGCTGATATAATTAATATATCAGAGACTGGAGAAATGGTCTTTAATTTAATCTTTATTATTGTTTATAAATATTTTAATCAACAATATGTAAATGCAAAACTAGTCTACATAACTAGCCTTCCTGCAATCCAAACCTGTCCCCTATTGAAAATGTGGGCTGTATTATGAAACACAACATACAATAGTGGAGAACTAGAACTGTTGGACAACTTAAGACATACATCAGGTAAAAATAGAAAAACTTTCCAGTTTCAAACAAGAGTTGGTGTCTTCTGTTCCTAAATGCATATTGAGTGTTGTTAAAAGAAGAGCTGATATTACACAGCTGTGAACATGCCCATGTCTCAACTAGTTTGCAACATGTTGCAGCCATCAAATTCATAATTATCATACATTTACAAAACCCAATACAGCAGATCTGTTTCAACTTAAAATATGTCGTCTGAAGAAGTATTTCTAAATCATTGCATTTTTAAAAATTTACATTTTACAAAATGTCCCAACTTTTTTGGAAAAGGGGTTGTACTTCAACATCACACTGGCAGTGTGATGTGGGGAAGGGCAGGGAAGGAGGCTGGGGTGGATTTGTTACCTGAGCTCTGACCCTAGCCTGTAGGGACTGGTCCTGGGCAGACAGAGATCCTCTTCTGCCAGGAACTTCACTCTGGAAGGAGCGGATGAACTCCCGTGTGTCCTGAAGAGGTATGCATACACACACACACACACACACACACACACACACACACACACACACACGGTATCGCTAGTCACACAGCTGTGATGGGTTTGTGTCAAATATTCAGGTACATTCAATTTCTTTCTAAAGCTTTCTCCACAAATGTAGGGGTGTGCATGTATGTATGTGTGTATGTGTGTGTGTGTGTGTGTGTGTGTGTGTGTGTGTGTGTGCGCTGATATGCATGTGTACTGTGCATATTATACACAGCTATAACATTATGACCACCCACCTAATATTGAGTAGATCCCCTTTTGCTGCCAAAACAGGTCTGACCTGTTGTGGTATGGACTCCACTAGACCTCTGAAGGTAGGCTGTGGTACTGGGACCAGGCCATCAGTATTGGACTAGAGTTTTTTTTCCAGCACCTCCCACAGATGCTTGATTGGATTAAAATGTGAAGAATTTGGAGGCCCAGTCAATTCCTCAAATTCATTGTCGTGTTCCTCAAACAATTCTTGACCCATTTTGCAGTGTGATAGGGTGCATTATCCTGCTGAAAGAGGCCACTGCCATCAGGCAATAGCATTTCCTTGAGGGGGTGTTCTTAATCAGTAACAATGTTTAGGTGGGTGGTACGTATAAAAGTTAGATCCACATGAATGGCAGGACCCAAATTTTCTCAGCAGAACATTGCCCAAAGCATCATGCTGCCTCCATTGGCTTGCCTTCTGCCCATAGTGCATCATGGTGCCATCTCTTCCCCAGGTAAGAGATGATGTAAAAGAAAACACAATTCATCAGGCCAGGCTTCCTTCTTCCATTGCTCCATAGTCCAGTTCTGATACTCATGCTTTTGGCAGTGGACACGAGTCAGCATGGGCACCCTGACCGGTCTGCTGCTATACAGTCAACAAACCGCAATGGACTGTGTGTTCTGACACCTTTCTATTGGAACCAACTTTAACTTTTTCAACAATTTGAGCTACAGTAGCTCGTCTATTGAATCAGACTACATTGTCCAGCCTTCGTTCCCAGAACCACAAGACAACCAGTGTTATTCATTTCACCACTCCATGGTCATAATGATGTGGCTGATCAATGTATATATGAATGCATGTAGCCATGTCCACATTGTATAGGTGGGGCAGTGGGTTTATATGGCGTAGGTGGGGTATTGTGCATGTCCTTACCTGCACAGTCTGACATAGGTGTTTCACTTTCTCAGTGTTCAGCAGTCTACGTGTGAGGAACCCTCGAACCATGGCACCAAGACGACACACTGCTCTCTGCTGTTTAGGTGTCAGTACCTGCTTCAGAGAGGGAGGGAGGTGAGGTTAAATCCAGGTAACTGATCACCAGTACACAAACACAGTGATTCAGAGCCCTACTTACCTGTTTTCTGCCTCTCTGACTGCCTGGACCCCAGGAAATGCCCCAGAGATGGACAGGGGACTGGGCAGATGGGGAGGGAGTATGGACACTGTGTACAGAGGGGTAACCTGGAAAGGGACCAGAGAATAGTAATTGCACCTGCAGTGTCAGTCAGCACTGATTAGTGCTGGTGCACCCATGTGCTCTTTAGTGCTGAAACTCCCATACCATAATCACTGAGTCCAGGAGACCCATTTGGGTAGCAGACAGGGTTCAGAGGAGAACAGCGTTCACTCAATGCTTTCCGGTCAGGCCTTAACCCTTCAGTCAGCTCCCCAGGCTGATCGCTGAGCCTCCTCCCCTTTTCCAGCTCCTACACAAAGCACACATACAGCAGCCCAGCAGCTGTCAACTAGTCTAGACTGGCTCTGTTTTTATGCCGATTAATTTAACTTTAATTTAACTTTAAATTTTTCCTCATGTATGTGTGCAGTTTCCCATTCACACCTGTTGAAGGCGCTGCTGCTCCCACTCCTGTTCAGCTATGAGAAGAGACAGCTGCTGAGCGTGTTCCTCCTGCAGCCGCCGCTGCATCTGCTCAAGTATCTGAACCTGCTCCTGCACTGTCCCTGTGAAGCATGCATACGCGCATGGATGCAACAATGCTCAATACTGAGTCGTGAACAAAAATTATACTTGTATTTCTTGTAATTTTATCTTGTATAAAACAGAACACCATTATTCTAACGCTTCGCATTATTACAATATTAACGTGTATAAACTTCATATGGCTTCACTACAAACCAGTGGTCTAGAAAGCGTAGATCACCTGCATTTGTGTCCTGTATATTCATAGATGTGGCCAGGTGACCAGGTGGTTTTCCCTCCTGTGAGCCCCGATGAACCTCCAGGGGGTCTCTGGGTACAGGTTCTGAGGTCACATGTGGTCGCTGCAGCATCGGGGAGGGGCTTTCGACATCATAGGACCGATTGAGGGGTGCGGGTGGGGAGCGACGAGAGGGGGTTGGCTGTAGCTGTCCTCCAAGAAATCGGGGAACCCTCTCTCGACTCCACTCCACAGCTGATCCCTGGGGAGTGATGTACATGTCGAAGGTGTGGGAGCGCCTGCGGAAGCTAGGCATAACACCATCTTGGCCCTGGGGACTGGTTCCAGCAGGACTGATGCTGCTGAGATCTGGGCTGGCACAGGAAATGCTACAATGCCAGGCACAAGAAGGCGAAGGCAGCAGACAGCTGGCTGGGGACGAAGGGTCGACTGGACTCCTGCCTGAGGACACTGCTGTCGGGCCTGCTTCCCAGGCTGCCAGTGGATGCTCCTGCTGTCCCTTCTGTGGACTGAGCTCTGCTGCACTCATTGGGCAGGAGATGAGGATATTACCAGCAGAGACAGGGCGGGGCCTGCGGCGATGGGGGCGAGGGCTCTGGCTAAGATCGGGGCTGGGCAGTTGAGCATAGGATCCAGCCAGGCTGCATGGGGAGCAACCCGGCACTGAGTCTGGGAAGCGTCTTGCGGTGGAGCTGAGCTGGATGGGGCTGAGGGCAAAGCCAGGGGAGTGTCCAGCAGCAGCAGCACCAGCACCAGTGTCCCCGCTGGCCTGCTTATACAGACCGTCTTCCAGAATGTGTACAGGTGTGACACTGCTGTTGATCTGGGATCCTTTACGGGCCTGCTCCTCCTCAAACCGCTCCTTGGACCTTCTCAGGAGGACCTGCAGGCTCAAGCTTTGCATGTCAATTTCTTCGTCTTCTTCCTCCCCTTGCTCTTCACCTGTTCCTTTCATCCCGTTGAGATACGTTGGTGCTATGTGCTCAGTCCCCCGTCTAGCTCCTCCTGCCCCTTTGGCGTCCTTCTCGTTCCACTGTGGGCTATTCATATTATTAGTGGACTCTGGGTCCCAAGAGCAACCAGTGGGTGGAGTAATGGCCTGCATCTCCCTTGATGTCTTGCATACCTGAAGGATGGAGAAGACACACATTCATTCAGACGTTCAGTCAACTCCATTAAGATTGATGTCTAAAATCAGACCACAGGTTTGCATTTCAAACAACTGTACATATTAGAGAAACTCAAAATTAGGTTTCAGCCAAATGAAAATCCAGTGAATATGAAACAACTTTTTAAAACCACTGAACAACAACCCTCCTCTTGCACTAATTGTTTCTCATACAATATCAAATTTTTCTGCAGAAAATAAGGAATGAACTCAAACAAATGTTTGAACAAGGATAGGAGAAAGCATTAGAAAAACTGGGTAGGAGCTGTTGGAGTGATGAGCAGGGAGGGGTACCCTGGGGCAGGATAGGGCTGGAGCTACTGACCTGCACACTGTCCAGAATGCCCTGAACCCGAGCCAGCAGACAAGCTTTGCGCTGGCTGTGCCTCTCAGACTCTAGCTGTACAGCCCTCTGACGGTGCTCTTTCATCTCCTTACGCTGCTGCTCACTCAGCTAAAACAAAGAAACAGTAAACTTTCAGATATCTACAGAACACGCTCCAGCACTGGTACATCAGTCAACCGCTTCAGGAAACCCAGCACAGCAATGATCAGGGTCTTCTAAAGCATCAAATCTACCACAGCATCCAAAAAATTTGCAATATGTCAAAACTTGGTGTTGCAGACATCACATTAACATCCCCCAAAATTACATGTTCCTTTCACAAATTTACAGTATGTGCTGCAAGAACCTACTGCCAGTTAAAAAAATTAACTGCTTCATTCTGTCCTACAATAATCAAGATAAAAAATATATATGTATTTATGGTGACTGGAGTTACTATACATTTAAACATAGATAAGTCAGTGAAATGTGGAAACATTACCTTGTCTGTACTGTAACATAAAGGCGTTCAGCTGCAGATGTTCCTCTGTTCTATAAAGCTTACCTTAACAGTACGACTCTGGAGGTAGCGTTTGTGAGTGTATCTAAGCATGTGTCCAGTACTTACAACCGCTCTGCTATAAACAATAACTACGCAACTGAGTATCACATGTGGTTCCTAGGCAACCACGAGATCACAAAACAAAGTCACGAGAAACACAAAGCATACTCCTCCAAACAAAGAATAAATCAACAACTACTACTACTACTACTACTACTACTACTACTACTCCTCCTCCTCCTATTATTGTTACTACTATGACTGTTACTACTAGCTCTGTAAAACTGTTCCAGACGTAAGCAAATTCCATTATCATAAATAAAACAAGCTGCCACCAGTCACTGTTATTCACAGACAACAGTCAATGAATGTAACAGACCGAATACTGCCTGTTTTCCCCTCACATGGGTTAATGGGATTAACACTGTGTAACCACACAACATTAATGATCCTTCATGTGGAACATCTTTAAACTGCTGGCCAATGACCCTGGATGAATTTGCAACTTCATAATGACTGTGTGTGCAGTTGAATCAGTGGTAAAGGACAGAAGGCTTACCAAAGGTGAGAGGAGAGCCACTCCATAGAACTGAATGATGGACTGCAACACCCCTTGCTGGCTGGAGGATGTACAGCATGGTTTAACTTCAGACTCCCTATGGAGCTTGGCCTGGACCCGACAGCAGAACTCCTCATAGCTCTCCATTTATGGCATCCACCTGAGCACACTCGCTACACAGCAAAACACAGCAAAGGACATGTTGACCAGAGAACACAGCCTGGGCTGGATCCTGCTTAACCTATTGCTACAGCCACTTTTTACATCAGGGAGACATGCTTATGAGCATTTGAAAACACCCAATTCATTTATTAGAAACTGAAACGTCACAATCTACAACACATGTCCTCATGTCATTTTCCCCTGTGGGATCTAGGTAAGGGCTGTTAGTCCATTCACTGCCACAGCTCTTGAATCATGATCGTGTCAAACTAGCGAATCCGGAGGATCCTCCTAAGGCAGTTGTTAATGAAGGTTTGTACCTTTTTAATGATGGTGACAGCGGATCTCCAGGTCTCAGCACCATAAAATAGAACTGTCTTCACCATGGTATTAAAATTCCTGATCTTGATGAAAGTTGTCAGGTCAGTGGAACCCCAGACATTTTTAGCTGGTTGAACGCTGCCCTTGCTTTGCCGAGCTGAATTCGGACATCACCATATGTCCAACCCCACTTATGGCCAAACCTCACTGAATTTGCCTGATCTTATTTGAACTCAGCAGCCAAGCAGCATTGGGCCTGATTAGCACTTGGCTAGGGGAATTCCTGGGAATGCCAGGTGTTGTAAGCCTCTCTGCCTGGATGCATCCCTTGGGGGTATCCTGCTGGTCCCAATCCCAGATAAGGAGGAGTGTTGGGTGAGGGGCTAGCAGTGTTAAACTGAGTGTTGGGTGTTAAACCTCAGAGTGCTACAGAATCACCAAAAAAATTTTTTTACACCAAAGATTTATTTCTACCAACAATTTATTTCTAGATTTATGGATTTCTAGATCATTTATTTATGGATTTCTTCACATTTAAACTGATGGGCTGTAGCATGTAGAAAATTGGGTGCTTGATTTATTATTATTCATTTACGGCAATGATTTATTTATTCCTACCAAGAATTTATTTATTTCTAAGGCACACAAGGATGCACCTTGGGCAAAATACTTCTGGTTTGGTAACTCATATCTGGGGTGGATTGACATGTATTCAATATCTGGATAAACCAAGCTTTTAAACTGTATATATGGACACCATGTCTTTGGTGATGTGAAGCATCTGTAATTTCATTCCACTGTCGCCCCTTCATATGATAACAGGAAAATTATGCTGGGTTTTACATAGGGGGCAGCCGCAATCTAACAGATTTTAGACCAGTGTTGTAGTGGTGTTTTGGTACATTGGTATACTGTTTCTTCTATTCCTTTGAATACATACATTTTCACTAGATCACTGTTATTTCATGTATAAATGACGAAACGGTGACCAATACAAGATCAGTAATTAAACAAAAAAATTGTCTGATTTTTCACAAAACAATTCAGTCATTTGACACTTTTTAAGCACAAACATTTCTCCTCTGACTGATACAAATTTTTATTATTTTAAGGTATACTGAAAATCATTTTCTTAGAAGTGGGTATATGCCATATACCTGTGTATACGCACCACTACACTACTGACAGATTTACAGTCAAGTTCCTCACTTGTTGACACATGGGCTGCCATCATGCTGTGTTATTTGACATAACACATCTGGTGTGCTGTAATTACCCAGGTTAAAGTAAATCACAATTTTCATCATTCTAAACCAAAAACTCAAATTACTTGGGAAAAATATATTAAATTATTTGTCTAGTTCTACCTTCTGTTATAATGACTTCCTACTTCCTTAAGTTGCATACTCTTACTTACAAATAGCCTCTTTTCTTATACCTGATGTTTTTCTGTAGCAGGAAGCCTGTAATATCATGAACAAATTCAAACTGGTTTTAAGAGGTAGGAGAAGAGCAAGGATGAAGATTTGGGTGTGGACAGTACATGGATATGGATACATACGCAAGTAACAATACCAGCAAAACCTGAGGGTTTTATATCTCTAATATTAATCCAACTGACTTCTTAAGTGAGTGAAAAAATACAGGCAATGAGACAATCGGGTTTCAGTCAGAAATGGGTTAGAAAAAAACTTCTGAATGGAAGTTTTATTTGTAAACTAACAATGGTGACATGTCACACTGCCCCGTGATGGACATACATTTAAAACCAGCACAATGTTAGTTACACAGACAAGTATGTACACCAATACCACTCACATGGCAACACTCGTTACATTGAGTACCTTAAGAAAGGCCGTCACCTATTCTGCTCTGTCATATCACAGTATAATTCACTGCTAACCCAATTACACATAAAACAACTTGAAGCTCATAGCCATGTTCATATATGTTACATTCTACCAATGAGTGGCCCTCGAGCCAAATCCAGCAGGTTTGCAACTTTTATCTGGTTCCAATCCATCCTTCAAAATTATTCTGTTTGCATGACAGTTTAGGCAAGGCTGGTTTTTGAACCACAATACATTATGGAACCATGTGACACGGAATTAATAGTCCCTGCAGGTTAAGGAGCACAGTGATGATAATGGTTCTATAGGCTAAGGAGCAGTGTGTAAATATTTTAAATCGTGTAGTCATCACTGTACATTGCCATGTACTGTGGCACAAGAATCCATTACTAAATAAAACAAAGAAACATGCTTGCTTCCACCTTCCACTAATCCTCTGTTGAACCAAATGCTGCAATATACATGTAATGCAAATTAACCTTTAATTAAATAAGACTTGGCAAAAAATGTATTTCTCGCACTGCCCCTGGTGGACATAGCTTTTAATCCTCCACATGATGTTTATTACGCGAACAAGTGTACACCAATGCCACTCGCGTAGCAGCAGACATGTTATATAGTGCTGCACTGAGCATATTTCTACCCTCGTTAATAAAACACACATACAATACAGATATTAAATACACTTAAGACTATACTAAGATACATTAATTGCATTTAACATTAATGCAACAAAACGCATATTTAACGTTTTCCTAGTCTCTGCTGGTGCCGTAAGGCATGCTGATAACAGTACCAGTTGCTACAATTCGTTGAAATCGAAGTTGTACTGTATTTAACTTTATTTTTTGCAGATGACTCTTATTTCCTTTTATGTGATCACTTCTCTTAGGTCCGTAACACACCGATCCGACATCAAAGAACTAGCGGCAACGAAGTCCGACTGTGGCGTCGCGCCATGTCATCAAGTCTAGGCCAAAAAGTTGCACTTGAACACCCAGCAAAGACTACAGTCAACGGCCAACTACCACGTACGCTCTGCGCCTGCGCGACAGGAAATAACTACAGTGTAGTTTATTGTTTGCAATATATTGTATACACATGCATGTTAGACTATTTCAGTGTGTGTACATTTTCACTTTAATGACAAAACTGACTAAGTACGCCAAAAGCAATGCGCAACAAATGATTTTTTGCTCAAATATTTATACCTACCTTTCAATACAGTTCTAAAAAAAATCCCTACGGGCTGACCCTGTTTTTTTTTTTTGACTGATTTACAAGAAACACACTTTTTTGTTGCTATGCTAGAAGTATTCGTAAGTATTTTTAGTAGTACGTAATACTGCACTAAGACATTTCAAAAGTGCATTAAAATATGAGCAGTACTTTTTTCCTTTTTGTACAGGTCAGAAAAATCTCTCCAGTTTTTTTTTTTATACACAATTAAAATACAGCAAAGTATGAGCACTACAATACCCAAACACACACAAAACCACAGACAAATATCTAATCATTAGAATCAGGAAAAAAAAAAACTTAGGAAAATGTACATCAAATAATTTCTGCGCTCATGGTTACATGGTATTAGAAAGGCGTCTTGATTTAAAATAATGCACTGAAAGGAAAACAACATAGCAGTATATTTTAATATGAAGTTCTGCTTTGGTAGTGTCATGTCATTTCAACTGTCATTTTGTGCGCTCCTAATAATATTGAGCAACCTTAGCTATTCCCCAAAATACCCAGTCACCATCTAACCCCAGAAGAGTAACCTTACATGTAAACAGCCACCTAATTTTAACACAGTCCGAAGAGACACTCTAGTTAGCTGAATGCCAAGATGCTCTAGTTTAACCTGCGGCGTGTCACCAGGCTACGGATAGCCGTTTTAATTTTGTTGATATTGTGCTTGTGTTTCCATAGTATCCCGCTGAAAACCTGAGTTTCAAATTACAACTGGTGATTAAATGATGAGAGATGTTCATCCAAGGTTAGCCACTGAAAATTTCTGGTTAGATACCCTAGTAAAGAGCATCCGGAGACAATTTATGTTTTTAAAAAATAACGTAGGTTAAGATTAGATCAAAATGGTCAAATACTTACAGAGGCCAAAGCATGCTAGCCGTTCTGTTGTTTGCACACGTATTTGACATGTAAGTGGGCGCAATGACACTGACAATAAAGCTGCCCATACCCTTACCAGCTACTAAATAACACTCAGTTTCCTTTACCTGCGTTTTTGGCATCCACTTTTAGGTTAACGTCGCCGTCTCACCCTGGGTCTCTTTCGATCAGAAAAGCGGACTTTACTTTACAACCAAAGAAACGAATGGCTAAGTGAACTCATCAGATAACACTTAGTGGATTTAGATCGCATCTGTCTCCCGCTCCTGCGCGTTCTCTCCGTCATCTTCCCGCGGCAACAGCACCTCTTAGCAACCGCCGTAACCACGCCCTTCTCATGCTGCCTTTAGGACGGAAGACTTTGGCGGTGGGTGGGATCAATGTTCAGTGTCAATCACTGACGTTGACCTCTTTTATTGGGGATTCCCAAAACCAGTTTGTAACGGCGTACTGCAAATTCCAATCACCAGGGACTACAAAATTTTGGATTAGGACGTCTCCGAAAAGAGAAAGTTATGAAACTAAAATGGAGTAAAAGATATGTGTGATAAACAGAAATACTAAAGACAACATTTTACAGACGAGATCACCATTTAAAATAGTTGTCTTTTCGCAAATACGTTATCACAGTACAGCGTCATTACAGTTAAGCATTTTTCCTGCTACGAATGTGTAAATTACATGTTTTATCCATATGCGTTGTTTATTGTGGAACGCGTCTGTCACACTTTTCTCAGTTATAACCTAGAGTGTTATTTACTAACGTAAATTTGTGTTCTGTGTCCTACGACCAAATGTTTCCAGTTCCTGTTGTATTTTATCAAAAGTTATTGGTACATAATACTGAAAAATGTAGTAAAATTACCAATAGAAATGCCTGTTAAATTTAAATTTATATATTTTACGTATAGTAGACCAATTAATAATCTTACTTTAAAATTAAAAAGGAATACTAACAGACTGACAAGTCCTGATATTAGGTATACAGAATTCTTATTCAGAATGGTCGTCTGCTAAAATCTTATATTTCCCGTCATTTAAAAAAACAGGAAAGCAGCACTTGAATCTGAAAATATTAACTTGTAAGATGTACTTTGCTGTCTCGCGCAGTAAGAACTATACTGTGGAAAATATGTTTAATACTTTATGAAATAATTCGTTATGCAGTCTTTCACGTGTTTAAAAATCAAACGGTGGACAGTAAATGTAATATCCGGTTTGGCGACGCGTTTATTACTGCTCCCTCGAATTAGCGTAAAATAATTAATCAGTCGACGTAGTTAGATGGATATGAAAGAGGCTTTAGTACGATGCAGGTGTAGTTCTATTACAGGTGAAACTGAATGGTGCTTTTTTTTTCTTTTTCTTCTTCCTGTGCAGAAAGCACAGCGTTTTCCCTCCCTTTACGTCGAATCTTAAATTATTTTAATTGAGTTTCTTTTATTAGTTGTTAATCAGTTGTCAGTTTACCTGCGATAAAAAGTAGTTCTGGATTTATATGTGGAAAATATACCAAAATATTTTGTTAATAAGGTTTCCTTACATGTAAATGTTGAACATAAGTGATATTTAGGATACAAGTTAAAACCAGAAAGGGAGAAACTGCTCAGGACAACGCCTGAAACCAAGGTAACTAATTGGCTGTGTGAGTGGAAGACAATGCCAGTAGGAAAAAGCGCTGCGCTCCTTAAACGGGCAAAGCCAGTTCTGGTAAATCATGTTTCACAGTTGTCATATATCTCTATAAAAGATCTATTTGTCGACCTCGTAATTAGATTCAGCCATTTGTATTTTGACCGTTGTACTTTGAAATTCGTAATTTAGCTCGTTAACTTCCTAAAACAATTGGGTCGAACTGTTTATTTACGACAGTTTACTGCTGATAAATCTGTACTGTGAATGCTGCTGTGCGTACAATCCCCGATTCCCGAAATGGGGAAGCCTTTAACCACCTTTAGAGATTAGTTTTCTGTTGCTGATTTTTTAGACGGCACAGATAATGGGTATAAAGAAGTGCGACAGGAGCAGGTGTTTTGAGTGGTGGATCGCAGTTCTGTCCTGGATTATGTACTTGATATAGTGCGCCCGTTGGAAGTGAAATGAAAGGGGGCTACAAGGGCATGTATTCATTTGGCAAATTTATTTACAGCGTGATGCTTCAAATAATGTAACTACTCAGTGAATTAATGCCTTTAACAAACTGTAGACAGATAATTCAGATAAATGTCATATGAAAGCGAAATTTTTCATCCTTGGCTGTGCCTTAATGTGAGCCTGTTTTAACTCATTTGCGTCAGTTTGTGGAGTATAAAATCTAACTTCATTTTGGGACATTCCTGATGCACTGGGAGGGGGCGAAAGAAACGTTTGATTTTCATCGTTATAGGATACAGCGGGGGTTCTCAACATTTTCTTTGGGTTTTGTGCACCGCCCCTTTCATTATTTTTTTTATTTTTTTCCTCTATACCTTTGGACATTTTATGTGCATCGTTGAATTCCCCCCCCACCCCCGAAAGGAATTTGAGGGCATTTGTTAAATGAATACCTGCATTTGAGAACCACTAAACTACAGTATGAAAATTTTTATTACCAGTCTATCCGTCCTCTGTAGAATCGTACAGTAACATTAATTCAAGGTTGTTATAATTGTAGGATTTTATATATGAGCTTCGTTAGTAGTTCTTGTCATTCATGCATTTATTTTGATTATCACACGCTTACACTACGCGATAAGTCTGCTTTTCATTTTGAGTACCAGGGATTTGACCACAGAAGAGTTCGTACTACAAATCTTCGAATTCGAATGAGTTTGTCTTTTGGCACAATCTGCACACATTTTCCGATGATTCCTTCAACTGAGGTCGCAGACCGGTGCTTCAGTGTTTTGTTACACCAGGTTGGTCGTTATAGCTCATGGTGTGCGTTGACAGCAACGCATATTGAACATACGATCTGATCATAGGACAAGCATATCTGGTGGTAAGTCCATAGATGTGCGGTAATAACGGGGACGTTTGGGTAAACACAGGTACACTTTAACAGCTTTTGGGTGTTTTGGCGAAATGTTAAAAGGATGAAAATTGTCTGGTTAATCAAATGGACAGGTGTTTCAGTACGTCGGCCCATGAAAGTATTTAACACGCGTAAAAGTTCAGTAATTGTTATTGAAGTACAACTGACTTTTTTTTTTTTTTTTTTTTTTTACGCTTTGGTTGCGTATGACTTTGCTAAGTGTCAGTACTCCTTCAGTTTATTACTCGTGTTTGTTCTCTTAGTTGGCGTTAATCGGGGGAGGAACGACCTTTCCCATCTTTCGGTCTTATTTACTGTGAGACTAGGAAGCCATTTTGCAACCATGCTTGTCATGCCTGAAAATTATACGTTGGCATCTTACAGACGTCCTTATCATAACTTCGGGAAGTTGGAGCGACTCAACATCTCTGACCACGTTGAAGCCCGCACTCTGGGATGCGAACAGAGGTTGGCGCATCACATGTAGCGGCGCTTGCAGGAACGCAACGAGCGAAACGGCGGTGTTATTGCTAAACAAGTGAAGGCGATTAAAGGTTTGTGTATCCAGACAGTATATTTATTGTATTATAAATAATCTCCTGAGCTAGGTTTTGGAGACCTGTACTGTATGTTTATATCTGGCAGTACGTTGTAGATGCAGCTGTGAAATGCACCACGGTTGATTACTGCGCAGTCATGACATGGAGCTGCACTGTAAGAATAGTTGCGTAACTTAGCGTTTATCCATGCAACTCTGTTGGAAATGATTGTTCTGTGTAATTTACTGAGAATGCGTATCCGTGAGCGGAGAAGGTGCGCGGTTAATATACTGCAATTAATTTGCCTTTATCCGAAAATGTTAGACGTGATTTCCAGTTTTTCTCTGGATGGGAGAACCTGTGGTGCATGTCTTGCAAGCAAGCAAGCAAGGAAACTTTTGTCTCGCGTTTCTGTAGTATACACAAGTCACTCAGGCCTTGCCCTGGTTGACATAAAACACGCATTCTTTCTGATGTGTCAGTGTTGACGATCGGTAATTTCTCAAATTACAGCAAAGGGTATTTACTGTTGATTTGCCTTGTCTTGCGAAATTTCTTGAATGTAAAGTATTGTTTTGATTACTTCTTAGCTTTAACCATTGAGGCATAGCGTTTTCAGGAATTTCAGTTGTTTCGTTTTGTATGGTTGTATCCGTGTCTGTTAATATGTGTAACTTTAACTGTGTGTCCTTTTTGAAAAAGGAAAATTGAAAAGGTGGGAATGGTTAACAATGAGCGGATAAAGTTTTTGTAGTTGTTAGGCTTTTAAAGAATTGTTACCAGTTACCTTCCTGTACATAGCTCTCTGAGTGCTCCCTGTTGAGGTTAGTCTTCCTCATGGCAGGGTTTCAGAACATTTTCACACTGTTTGTTTGATTGCAAGTGGAAATGTTTTACGTTGTGGCTGCCAGCCTGCATTTTGGCACGGATGGCTGAGAGTTGTGGTGGTGTCTGCCCCCTTCTTCTCTTCAGGGACTTTTGTGGTGTGGCAGGTTTTATACACCAATGTTATTGTGTTGTCTGCCTTGATAAATGTCATGCCTGTCAGCCGACTGTGTTTTGGTGAAAAGTTGAAACCAAGCGCATGATATTCTCCTGCCTGACAAACTGGCCTGATTTTTGAAATGCCATTTGTAGCCTTGCTAAACTTTGGACACGTGAATACAGTCCAGAATCTTTCAGACCTTTTATACACGGCATTAAATGTGAAAAACATTTCATCTCAGAATTTATTTGCTGTTACTTCTGGTACTGTATTCAGTTTCACAGGAGACAGCTCTGATTGGCTCAGTAGAATTTTTCAACATGAAATTCCTTGTGCTGCCATTGAGTGAGTTAGGATAAAGATGGTGTAATGGTAAAAATTGAGTTTTCAATTTGCGTACGTAAAACTTATTCAGTAAACATAGTGGCTCAGACACTGGAATGCAGTGTGGGTTGAAGAAATTATTGAACAGCTTGTCTGTGCAAGTGGTTCTGTTTAGTATCTGTGCTCTTTGTAGACAGTGTTGATCTTAAAATCATTGATCTTAACATAAAGAATAGATAGGGAGGGGTTAAAAAGAAAAAATAGTTGATTAGCAATATAACTAGACTACTTAATGGTTATGTCACCAGCAACAATTGTGGCTTTCTGCTAGATGTGCACAAAAGGCACAAGTTGCATTTTCTCTGGCTGTTGTCTGTTGCTCTTCTGCTGTGATCTCACCATGTGTCTGGTTGGTGAATGCTGAGATGGACAAGCGGATTGTCATTGTGCCCCTTATTTTTGTATGGGTGGCTGAAGTGCTTTCTGTTCTTCCAGTTCTAAGAACATGTTACCATAGCATGCTTTGTGGTAGTTTGGTGTTCACTAGAGACAGGAAGGACACTCGGAGGAATGTTTTGGGTCCCCCCCCCCCCTTCCCTCCCTGTTAATTTTACTATTTGCCTGAGGGAGTGCTGCTAAAGTTCAAGGATTACCTTTCCTTCTTTTTGGAAAAGTGAGCTGAGCTCTGACTGTTTAGTGTGGGTGTGGTGTCTAGAAAACCTGAGAGTGGGAGTAATTTCAAGGGGCTTGAAACAAATGTCTCATTTTGAGTTGAATGTCATAACGGGTTGCCCCACTGTTAAAACATCTTTACTGTGCTTATTGCTGTTAAGTGCACATTCTTTAGAAATTGCATGTCTATAGGGTGTAGTGTAGACAGTAGGTGGCACGCCTCTGTACTGACCTGGTATGTGTAAGGGGCACTTTGTGATCTAGAGTAGTGTGCATTGGGGCAGAGGAAGAGAGAATCTCAGGTCCTTAAAGGATGAGCTCATTGCTGTAACATGACTAAAAGAGCCCAAAGGCACAGGTCCTATGTGATGGCTGAGGAAAAAGATGTGGTGCCAGAGGGGATGACAGTTACTAGGAGAGATGATTGATTTGTAAAGGACAGTGTGGCACATTGTCCAATGATGGCAGTGGACCATTGCGTAGGGGAGTGGCGTATGACAGAAACTGTAGAGTATGTTTGCTGTCTGTCTGAAGACACTGCTCCAACTATACCCTTCAATTTAACCTCTCTGCAACTGTAGAACACTTGTAGAAAGACTGTCTCATCCACATGTTGAGACTGGGAGGGGTGCAAGTGGGCAGGGTTGTGCAGGTGGGACAGTTTCTGCATGTGGTTGAGCTAGAGCACTATAGGTTGGCTAAGAGTGGCTAAGTGTTGGGAAGGGACCTGCAGAAAATGACATTGCCGGCCGTGGCAAGGGGCTGCATCTGACACCCGGACAGGTTTAGTACCGGTTCTTTGTTAGGGGAACATAGCTTCCTTCCCCCATGCCTGTTTTGCTGTCAGCTGTGAGAAATGGCATTCACTGAGAGGCACCAAGCCTGACGCCTGCATGGCTGAGCATCGGTTAAGGTTCTTGTGGCTTCTTGTATTAACACCCTAAAATGACCTGGGATGGAACACAGAGGGGGTGGTGTTGCTCTACTTTTCCAGTGTCACTCTGTGGGATGTTCCTGATGTGGTGCAAGCCTCTGTTCTGTGGAGGTCCTGGTTGTTCTGGCTTCTTTTTAAGTACTTGTGTGTGGGTGTTTTTTTGTGTTCTGTAATATTTAAGTGCACTTTTTTTGTGTGTGTATTTGCATTTGATTGTGGCACAGTATGCAGTTTCTGTTTCCGTTGGTGTGATATTTTTAATGTAATTCGGATTTAATGCCTTGTAACAGGGCTTATTCTTCAGCTTGCATGCTCATGTATTTGCTGCCCTGCATGTTCTCTATAACACATGCCTTCTGCACAGAGACTATTACAACACTTGTTTAAAATAAAATATCTCAATCAATTGTTTTCCTAAAGGTGGTTAGGGAAAATAACCCTTATCAGATGCTAGCCTTGTAATACTACTATACTGCAGGGGGGGGGGGGGATGTTTGTTTGTAGAAACACTATGCCTGTTTCCCCTGACCAAAAAGTTTGTCGTTGCTCAGTGTTTGCAGCTTTGACTGTATTTCTGGGCTTTACAGCTGGGGGAAGGATGAAGGATTAGTTGTTGGGGAAATGCTGGAGATAATACCACAGAAAACAGGGGGACATGGGTGTCAGGTGGCAGCAGACAGGTGTGTAATCTGTGGGCGTATGGAAGCTGAGTAGGGTGCATGCTGTCGTACTATTATGTACCATATGGGTTAACGGTACTGTACTCCCAAGTATCATCTGTCTAACCAGCTGCGATCTAAGGTCAAGTCTGTTTGTTCACAGCATTGCGTTTTGTTTGGCTGTTCATTTCCCACGTGGTAGACTGTCACAAGCCAGCATTTCTTACTGCAGGGCAAAGTGCTCTGTGTGGGTGTGGGAGAATAAGTCTGCTTCTCCTTGGCTCACACAGGGTTTGGGCTCTGTATGGCATGCACAGCACTTGGTGTCACCCTGCTGTGGGTTCTGCCCATGTGGTTCTGCTGCTTTCCTGTGGCATGAGTGGTGAGGAGAGCTGGTATCTGGAGAGCTGGGGCTGGACAGCAGAGTGGGTAACCCTCTTTATTATTCCTTAGCTTTGAGATTGACTATTTGAGAAAGTACTGACACAACGTCATTGCTTGTGACTTGTGCCTGGAAAAGATATGTTTGTAATGTAGCTGATTAAGCCTCGGACTCTGCTGTGCTGCTCATTGATTGGCCTTCTGTCATTTGATAGACAGGCCATGAATTGTTTGAGCCCTCCCTCCAAAGAAACGGGGAACACTGCAAGTTGAATGGCAACAGATTTGTAACAGTTACATTTATACTTTCAATGTTCTTTATTGAAAATCTAAAGAGGTGCATTTAGAAAATGAGATTTGTTTCCATTAGATTTGCAAACATTTTTGTCTGCTGTTTTGTGCTGCTCTTTACGTTGGCTTCTTTCTAACTGCTAAGTGAAATCTGTTGCTTGTCATTCTTGGTGTACTGCAACAAGTGTTTAGTGTTTTTAGGTACTGTTTTTGTTTTAGTTACCACTTGAACTTCAATCATATGCGCATACAGATCTACTGAAATGTAACAGCTCCACAGTGTCATTATTTGCATAGGTTTTAAAAAATTAAGAAGGGGGGGAAAAAAAAAAAGCTGTTTAATGGTACAATAGCATCAAACGCCTAAATGACTGTGCAAAGTGACATTAAGGTGCCATGTTACAGTAAAGTACACTTCGTGATATATATTGCCTCAAGAAAAAAAGTTTAAAGATGGTATTGGGTACTGTTTTTAGGTGAAAACTTCCACTTACAATCCAAGTTCTCTGTTACTTGGTACACGTCCTCCACGACTCCTTATCTTCAGTTAATGTTTGGGTTGCTGTAAATGTCAGAATTTGGCAGTGTTACATTTTTCCCTTTTAAAATATTTAATTTTCCTGAAACATGGATGTATTGACATGTTCAACTGTTTGACCGTAGTTAAGATTCATTACCAATTTGTAATCTCAAAATCCATGTTGGCAGAAACGCAGGCCTGTAGTATTGCAGGTTTAGTTAAACCATTGCCGATGTAAGTGGTGTGAGTTTGAGTACCATGACACAACCTAGTGTGTTTGGTCAGATATTTGATTTAGTCCAGTTTGATTTATTATTTATTAATTTTTTTTTTTTTTCCTCTTAAATGCAGTGATCCCGTAGAACAGACTACAAAAGAAAAGTCAACAGATGGCAAATAGTATGTACATACTAAGTCCTGATGGTAGTGCTGCAGGAATATGCACATCAAGCAGTTTTATTCCATCATCTGGCTATGGTGGTTTCATTACATTATTAAAGGAAGCTCCAGCAGCCCAATTGTAATTCCCCCCCGCTGCGTGATTTTTGTTAAATACATTGTCCTGATATTTAATGTTTAACACTTCATGAGCTCTTATCACATTTAGGTTCACTTTGAGCAAAAATCAAATTCAGATGATGACTATGTTACAGGGCAGCACAGTGGAGTAGTGGTTAGCACTGTCGCTTCGCACCTCCAGGCCTGGGGTTTAAGCCCTGCCTTGGGTGTGTGTGCGTGGAGTTTGCATGTTCTCCGGTTTCCTCCCACAGTCCAAAGACATGCAGGTTAGGGTGTGTGTGTGTGTGTGTGTGTGTGTGTGTGTGTGTGTGTGTGTGTGTGTGTGTGTGTGTGTGTGAGCGCTGTGGTG
>JABJVR010014616.1:24821-42450 GCA_025773905.1 Chitala chitala | reverse complement strand
CTGGGATGGGCTCCAGGTTTCCCCGCGACCCTCACCAGGAATAAGCGGTTAAGATAATGGATGGATGGATGGAATAAGTAACAAAGTTTTGCTTGTTTTCAATGCTTGTTTTAACATAAGTTTGTTTGTATAAGCTGGTGTGCGTTTCATCTTTAAAAACAGAAAATAGGAGCAGTTTGCAGTTACATATTTACTGTGACCAAAACAGTTACAGTGGCCAACAACAGTCATGTTTTAACAATAACAACAATAATAATAATAATAATAATAATAATAATGATATGATGATTATTTTTTATTATTGAAGTTGTTTGTTTTACTATTGTTACTATTACCGTCATTACATTCAGGTAACAAATGATTTTCGCATAAATACTGTATAAGTACTTGATGAACAATTGTGATATTGAATTGTCTCTTGTTGTTTCTGGTAATATTTGTGTTTTAGTTGTGTTAGGGCCAGAGCTGAGCCCCATCGCACGCCAAACCCGTCCCCGAATGAGAGCGCGGCGAATCCCTCGCAGCTATTGGACAGTAGCGCGCAGATTCCGATATCCACGTGTTGTTATTTTTATCTTTTAAACACGGTTCAGGCGGGAGTTTCTGTTGAAACTTGACATGCCTTCTGTCGTGGCGCTTTGAAATCACGGCTGTCTGGTGAAAGACACTAACGTGAGAACAGAGATCGAAAATCACCGATTTGACAGGCACGGCACCGTATATTTTATTGTATTCGGGCTGAATTTGTTTATTTGAAAAGAACAGCATGGGAAACACCGAATCTTCCAGCTTCCTGAATCGACCATCATTGTATGAAATAACTTTTCAGGCTAAAAGAAGCCAGTGGCAGCGCTCAAACTGCGGTGGTGAGTGCAAATTGTTTTGAGCTAAATGCGTGTTCCCTATATGTCCGATGGTTAAAGTCAGGACGCTTATGACCATTCGAATTGCGCAACTTTACCTCGTCTGTTTTTATTTAAATTTTGTTTTTATTTGAATCATATATGCGTTGTGTAGCATGCGTCGTGCATTTCTCTTAAAATATTCATGTGATACAGTGGGTCACTTTATTCATTTATCCTCGCTCCAAAGCCTGGTTAACGCTCTTTTTCTTTTTTGTTAACTGATACACCCCACTGTCTTGGCAACCGTTTGGCCATTTTCCCAGGTGTTAGTAATAACTGACAACGTATTGTTTGTTGAAGAATCGTTTCTTCAACATCTGTCTAAATATGAATACTGTTTACAGTGTAGGCAGAAACAGGTATTCCCGGGTAAAACCTGTGAGTGTAACATTATGAGCGTTAAAATAAATTATCGTATCACACGCAGAACAAATAATCGAGAATATATGTGGTCTCTTGAGGTTGTTAATATTTATTTGAGAGCACAGAAAAGGAGAATATGAACATAAATGTAACAATAATGGCAACGAAGCTTGCAACGATAACGGAGCTCCTTTGAAGCAATTCTTTGATGGCATTGAAACCCTGTACTTAATTTATTTAGACCGAGTATGGTTCTGGAGAACCCAGAATGATTATAAACATCAAAGGCTCATGGTCCCTGTCAATATTTATTTAAGGTTTAAGGGAAGTCTGTTGCCGACGTCTGTTAACTTTCTCCATGTAACACATAAAAACAATGTTTTCTATAGCCATGCCCCTGATATCTGTTATACAAGTACAGGTAAACTAATTACCAATAATTGTAGCACAAACAGTGTCTGCAGAATGCACTGACTCTGGGAGCCTCACATGTGATGTTCCAGCTTACTATTTGAGGGATACAAAGAACGGTGTGCTTGTACTTTTTAAACTAGACATAGTGCGATTGTTTCAGTCCTTAATGACTTTCATCCCTGAAAAATTTGCACCTGCTCTGTCCCCCAGCTATTATTTAAATATTAATTAATAATGACAGAGAAATTAACAAGAAGCCGACCCCAGACTATGCAGTGCACTTACGAGCACTTAAAGTGAAATACTGCACTTCTTCACCTCCTTGATAAAGTGTCGGATCTCGTTCCCTCTCATAGTGCATAGTGCTTGTTTTCAAATCTATTTGTGTATTGCAAAATATTAAAAGTAATGTCCTCATGCATTGTTGTCTTTGTGGATATGTGGACCTAATTACGACTTTAATCATATCAAATGAAACGTCAAGTGAAGTTCAGATTCTTAAACGAAGTGGGTAACATGAAGAATTCACAGGTTCTCAGACCTTGGCGTGCAATCACTGATAACAAAGGCATGCTCAAAATTGCAAGGACATTAAGAAATGCTGGCTTGAGTTTGCCACATATGATTTATTGCAGGTTATCTTTCTGAATCTATCCTATTTCAAAACTTCATGATATGAGTATGTCTGCCCCAAGTTAACAATTGTTTTTCTGTCTGAACAGCTGCCCAGGCATTTTGAGCCTAGCTCAAAAATTAATCCTGAACATTGGACACGCACATTTGTACTGTATATTCACATGGGGGCTGTTTACGGTTACATCTGAGCTGAATAACACCAAAGCAAATCACATGACCAACATCATGCTCATAGACTGCCGCTCGTTTAATATCCACAACCTTGAGAATGTGAAATGTCAAGATTGCCTGTAGGCCATTACAATGTTTACACATATTTGTTATGCTAATCCTCCTTTACAGTGAAGCACAGGTGAAAGTTGTGTTTATGAAAATAGTTTAACTTTCATGAACAGCCGTGACAGTCTCGTGCACCCATTGGTACCTGCACTGTAATTCTTGCACACTGTGGTGCTTCTTCCTTTTGTGTGGGCAAAGATGGGGCCGTGCTGAACTTCATATGTCTGTAAGCTGGCAAAGTGGCACTGGCATGAAGCACTGTCGCAGCATGAGCGATGGCACAGGGGTCCTGGGAAGGGTTTTGGAGCAAAGGACAGAGGATAGTGTGCCAGGCACTGAAGTCATCTTTAACAGTGGCCTGAAATAGATGCGCGGGTCTGCTTTGTTGTAACTGCTGGCCTGCTGTGGAGCTGCCTAGCAGCTGGTGCCCCCGGTGAGCTGGTGATTGGGGATAGGGAGGCAGGCATGGGACGAGGCCTAGTGACATGCTGGGTGAGTTTCCCTGGAAGCCTCCTCTGCCCTTTCAGATAAGGCACCAAAACATGCACAGTGCCACTTTGCTACAGCCCTTCTGTAGGTATGTCATGCCACTGAACTTCTTCTTTAACTTTATCCCCTAATAATATCTGATAATTGTCCATGTAATAATTAATAGCAATTAATTATTAATTAGCTCTACCTTATAATGGGAAGAGTGGGCATCAGCATCACCAGAAAAGCGTGATCCGCTCCGTCAGAAACCTGCCAGAGTATTTCACTGATGGAATGTGGCTCCCCTCGTTCCTGCTGGCACGTTGATTTGTTCGGAGCATAGGGGGGGGCTGGAAATTGTCTTGCAGCACAGCTGGTTCGTGCTCATCTAGGCACTGCCTGCTTCACCGGTGGTTCAGGCAACAGTAACGGCTTCCTGAGAATTTCTTCCCAGCTTCTACAGGACACACACACACATGCCTGAGCTGTTCTCTCTCCACCTCACTCTCCTCTCCTGGCTGATGTTTTATATTAATCTTATTTATTACCAAACGGGCTAACAGAATCACATTTCTGCTATTTTTTATAGCACTCAGAGTGCTTAACATCACGTTGCCATACTGTTCTTGCGATGTAGAAGTCTAATCAGTTTTTGTGTTCACCTGCTTAACACTCTGTGTTATGGGCCACTTTTGTAGTAGGATTACCTTTTGTTATAACAGGCTAAGCTCTGTTTACTAAACTAGACTTTAGTCGTGTCCTAAAAAACAAGGGTGCTAACTAAACATCTTTGCTATTAGAATACATTTCCATGGCACTTTATACTGCTTATTTTTAACTAGAACACTTCTTGTAGCTTAAGATTTTAGCACTATTAATTTAATTAATTAATTAATTAGTAATCTTTTTCTTTTTTTTTTTACAACACAGTGACTTCAAGACAAATTCTTGTCATGAGTGTTTTTCTAGACTATTCTGAAAGAAATTATGTTCTGAAACACTAAATACCTATTTTGGGAAGGGATTGTGTGATATATATATCTGCAGAAGAATTTTTGGAAAAGAGAAAGCATATTGTGAAGCAATATTAAGAAAAGGGGTGCTGTGTGTTTTTGATAGTTGTCTAGGGGAGACCAGGATACATGGTGCTCATTGTGTTACTGCCTTACGCCTGCAGGGCTGTGGTTTGAATTGGGTCCTCATGTAATGGGGCATATCTGACTGATGCAGCTGCAGCCAGCACAGTTACCAAATAAGAGGGATGGCCCACTGAGTCCCCCCTCACTCAGAAAGCTAATCAAACTCTTGTCCTGACAGCAACACTGTGAGTGTGCAGTATGCAGTGGGTTTCCTCCCTGAGTCCTGAGTGAGATGTGGAGCAGGTGAAGTTGCTCCTATAAAATACCCATAGTGTGTGTGCTGAAATGAGTGTTTCCCCCCAGGGTGGCTTGGTCAAATGAGTGTTGATGCATTGACTATAAAAGATTGTACACAACTGAAATTGTGTGGTACACAATGGATTTTGAGATCGTCCCCTGTCGTCGTCAACAGCCATGTTGAGAATTAGATGTTCATACCCATTGAGCCACCTGGAAGCCTGGTGACTCAATGGGTAGAACATCAGGCTGGATGTTCTGATGCAGAAGTCTCCTGGTTCGAAGCCCAGCCAACTGCGTCCTTGAACAAGACACTCAAATGCTAGCTCATTGTAACATGTATGTGAAATGTTGTAAATCACTTTGCATAAAAGCAACTGCTAAATGTATTTTACTTACTTATTTGCATACAAATCTCACTAACAGATGGACATACAACTTTCTAAATTAAACTTGTTTACATTTTCTCTTGTTATGCTCTATTTTATATACATTTTTGTTACTCATTTATTTGTATATAATATATCAGTTTATTCCTAGCATATTTACACACAGAAATAAAAGCAGTTGTAATCTTAAATGTAAGATGTCATTCACCATATATTGTTTTATATTATTATTGTTATGCACTTCACTCACAAAATTACTCCACCCTCAGAAATTCTCTACTCACAAAATTACTCCACTCACAGGATTACTATACCTTTAGGATTACTCCACTCACAAGATTGCTATACCCTTAATGTTACTCCACTCAAAGGATTACTATACCTTTAGGAGTACTCCACTCACAGGATTACTATACTTTTAGGATTACTCCACTCACAAGATTACTATACCCTTAATGTTACTCCACTCACAGGATTACTGTGCACTCAAGATTTCACCACCCTCAAATTTACTCCACTCTCAGGTCTAGTCAAAAGAGGATGAAACGCAAGCACATAATAACGAAAATGGGCTTCATTAGCAAAACTTTTATGGAAACGTTTAAGAGTTCCTGTAAACAAAAATCAGAATAATTGTACCCAAAGGACTAAAGAAGGGAACTGTTCATTGTAAAGGTGACATACTCGCATAGCAGAAAACAACTGTTAATGGATGCTTTTCCTGTTTTGTTTGTGCTTATTTCCAGCTGTGATAATTACAGTTTTGAAATGTTTCTAATTACTAAAAAGGTATGTGGTTTTCAAAATTGTGAAACTTTAGAATACAAAAAAATCACTTCTTGCCAAAAATAATTATCAGACACAGTCATTTGGTAGCTTTTGTGTGCATTTACTGAGCTCTTTGTATCTGTGTAAAAATTAGGAGGAAAGATAATACCTGTCACGGTCCAGCCCACCACCTCTACTGCCTAGACCTTGGTTATCCCTGGTTTGTCCCATGATTCTCCAGTCCAAGTTTTTCCCTTCTCCTTCCCTGTTCTCTCACTGTTCCCCCTCACCTGCACTTATCTCCCTCATCAAGCCAACTATTTAAGGAAGTACCAGTGCCCTCACATCTTGCCTGGTTGTTGGTGGTTCAGGTCAAGCCTTTCTTATTGTGGTCACACTTACCAAGCCAGGTTCTCTCTCCACTGTGAGATTTTTCTGAAAAAGCCTTTAGTACCTAAGCTCACGATCTCTTGGGTCACCATTCTCCTGCCAGTGATGTTCATTAAATTTTTGAAACCCCCAACTTGGTCTGTGGTGTCTGCGTTTGGGTCCATACTGAAAACTCAGCTTCTTCAGCCCTGACACTTACTCAGTTAAATTAACTGCCATACTTCTAGAATAAAGTATACCTCACAGTTCTTGTTGGAGTTACATTCACATATGTGGTGGCTCTTCATTTTAGCTGCAGATGCAGGTTTATTATTTTTTAATGTAAGTATTCTTTTTGTTTATCACATTATTAGAGTTTTACGTTTGAAAAGCTGAGTGACTTAGTGCATTGGTCAAATATAACACTAGTTAGTAAAAACACCACAACATGATGAATATGAATCAATTTAATACTTTGCAGGATAGGGTCAAATGTTATCTCAGACAGTGCTACATTTCACTCTGTGAGTGTTAAGTGAACATTTGGTTTTACTGTGGAGGGAAGGGAAGAATATCTGCTACTGAATACTTGGTGGTTGATGGTGTAGGCCTTCATCAGCTCTGATAGGTCTCTGCGGGGTGTTTGTAACATCACTGTTCCTGTGGCTTACAGTTAATTCACAGTGTGAAATAAGACACAGGGGTAGGAAGTGAATCAGAACAATTTTACGTTGTGCAGAATGCAGCCTTTGTGTGCAGTTGAAGTGCACAAGACATTAATACTATGAGGTGCAAAATTAAGTTGAAGGAAATGCTGAGATTCACGAGCGGACTTTCAACGAGAAGGCTTCAAGTTAAAATCCAAGTGAAACACTTCAGATATGTCAGTAAATGTTTTGCTTGTGGGTGTCTACTTTCTGTGGAATATGCCTTCATGTTGTATATGTAAAGTATCGGCTTGATTTTAAAGGCCACGTGTTAAGATGGTGAATTCAGCAGGTGTTATTATGTTTGATAAACTGCCTGCTTTCTGGCATGAACCGAGTACCTTCAGGTTCTACCTGGAATTCTGGAATTCAAAGGGTCCATATTATTTTCATCACTGATAAATAACAGAATGATTAGAATGGTACTGTAGAGGTATTGGTTAATTTGTGTACTTTTGACAAAGTAACATGCACTAGATATTTTATGTGAACAACTAAGATTGAGAATTTTACTCACAAGTAAATCAACAGGGTTGACAGAGGGCCTGTAACTTTCAGGCTAATCGTATATAACTTTACCCAATTAACTAGCTAATGCCCAGTTATAAATACCAACCTGCACAGACAGTGTGTAGGTTTGACAAAAAGTGCATTGAGCTATCCACGAAAATACCAATTTTAGCTTAGCTGTCACTGCAGTTGTTTTCTTTTTTTAATAAAATCCTTTCCCAAGCAATCCAGCTGATGTTGCAAGGATGGTGGCAAGAAGTTTTTTATGTTGTTAATGTTTGTGGAGACAAGTTGCACATGGCTAATTTTATAGTGGACAGTATGTTCTAGCATTCTACCAGAGCTTGTTCATTACCTGAGGATTGCATCACCTTAGAAATATGCCGCACTAAAATTTCCAACATTGGCTTTTCACGTGTGAAAACATGGAGGTGTTAACTTTATTAGCTATTAAAGTTGTCTGTATCATCTACTGCACTTTAATGTTGGAAAAAAAACATTCTTTTTGACATATATAAATGTTAGAATTATTAAAATACTCAAATTCTTATTTAACTATATTTGTGAAGAAAATAATACTGCAGCTTTTGCCAAATGTACTCAGTGGTAACAGGATTGTTGTAACATGTTCTTTGTCATTTAAAAGACAAAAAATGTAAATTTCTCTGACAGTTGACAGCAGGTTCCCTGGTCTCATTTGCGACCTCAGCAGTACAGTATTTTCTGCTTGTCTTGAATGTATAGATCGTCTTGTACTCAGTCATGTCATAGTCACATGCAAGCATTTCTGTCATACCAGTGTGTTGTTGTAATGTTGGTTATATCAGCAGATACAGCCTTTCTTTGTGTTGTGAAAAAACACCTACAGTTAAGGAAAACTGATATATACAATTTTTAAAAAGTAAATCCCCAAAGGGTGCTATTTCTATACTAGTTGTTGCAAAGTTAGTGTTTACAGTTTTTTTTGTTTGTTTTTGCTACATGCAGATTTGAGGGGTGCCCAGGAGTATAGTCACCTCCACTCTGATATCAAGACTAAGAACTGTGAGGCAATTTTCCATCCTGTAGGATTAGTCAGACAGATTACTCACATAGCTGTCTGTGTATCCATGTTGTGTGTTTGGTAAGTTGTGTTTACACGTGACACCGAAACACAAAATTTCTGAGTTTGGGCACACCTTCACATTTCTGTCACAGCTGATTACTGACCTCATGCCAACAAAGGCCTGTGGCGATGAACACAGCTGCTTGAACTGATGTGCTTGTTAGAGATAAAATGGAATAGTTAAGTGTTTTGTGGAGCTTTGCAGGAGGTTTGCTCTCTGGGAGATGGTTGATATTTGCAGTTGTTGTCCTGGGTAAGACATGGTTCTGTCTCCTGGGGGTTTGTACCTTTGTATTTATTATTTTTACTTTATTTCTTATTTTGTCATATTCAAAGGGGCTTCATCCTTATTTTGTTTGGAAGAATTTTGTAGTAAAGTTCTTTGTTTGATTGACCACTGTGGTCAAGTGCCTCTGTCTGGTGGCCCAGCGTGTTCCACAATGGCTCAGGTGTGGATATGTGTAAGGCGTGACCTAATCTTAGCCTCTGCTCACACACTCATAGTGAATACGTTTCATTGGTTGTGAAATAAACCCAGAAATATACCACTGAACCACCAATAAAACCATACATATACATGCTGTGTAAATGGCAATGAAGCAATTACTACACACCATAAAAATTGAATGTCTTATCATATACCTTTTTTAGATGTCTTGGCTTGCAGTGGTTTCAAAGCCAAAGTACTTACATAGTTTCAGTAAATAAACCTCTGGTTCTCTCCATTCTATCATGCTAAGACTCCCTGCCTCAGGCATGCCTACATCACAGTACAGTGCACTGCTGAAATTCCCAGAATTGATTCCTCACATGGCCACAGTAGACCCCTGACATGGACCCTGAGACTGCACCTCCTCTATTTATGTAATGAAATGCAATTAAGCAGTGTGACTATTATAATAGTAGAAAACACAGGAAGATCAATATTTTTGGTGGCTTTCTCATTGTTATTGTATGAACTTTTTTTTTTTCTTCTTCAAACTGACTTTGTCATAAAAAAACAAACAAGCCTATACTCACTGAATATGGCTTTTCATACTTATTAATTTTATCAGTCCCCTAAGGCTGTGGTGTGATACTGTTAATAGGATGCTGACATCAGGGGCCTTCCCCTGCCGTGGTGGAGGGGGAGGTCTGCATCACTCCTTGAATTTGCTGAGATCAATGGGAAAGTTTTGGGACTTTCGGTCAGAGCCTGGGTGTGTTTGCATTTTCCTTGGGAGCATAAAAGAAACCGAAGGGGATGATGGGATGCAGAGGGAATGCAGCGATGCAGTCTGCCTCCGCTTTGGAAGAGTCTGCTACCAAAGGTCAGAGTAACTCTCCAGAGCAATAGATAAGGATATTTTATAATAGATATTTTGCGTATTTTTCAGATCAAAGCATACTGATACGCTGGTTTAAAAAAAAAAAAAAACAAAAGAGGATAAGCAAATAATTTTAAACTGACCGTAATTAACCGTAATTAACTATTCACAATGGTAGAATACGTAAATAAACTGATTAATATATATAGTAAAAATTCAACAAATGTCTCGATTACTTCGTACACTAATGCTACCGACAATAACCCCATTCGTTGGGATTCTAATCACGTGTAAAATAGCCGGTGACCTATATTGTAGCAGGTGCGTTCAAGTGCATCTAATCGGTTGTATTCGAATGAGTCGACAATACTATTACAAATTCCTTTTCGTTACTATTCGGGGGGTAATCTCAGACATTTTTGGATTGTATTTATTTAAAAAAATTATCTGGAGCAATATCCCATAAACCTACAACATATAAGTACGACTGAAAAATAATTTCTAAACATAAATAAACATGTTTCTTTTCAATAAACTTGTGGTAGGTTTTAAAAAACTATATTATTATAAAAATTACTATAAAAAAACAATTACCAGTTTAGTCATTGCCAGTACCCAGTTAAACTTGAAACCATGGGGTACTGAAAAGCTGGATACCCGTTTATTTTGATGAATACCCGATTAGTTATAAAACGGTGGGGTAATACGCAGTTCACACAAAAACCTTATCTTTTGTTCTGAGTCTCAGTTACCTTTATTCATTTTGGTAGATACTTTTATCCAAAGCGACTTACATTTCACATACAAGTTACAATGAGCTAGTGCAGGGTGTCTTGCTCAAGGACACAGCTGGTGATTGGGTTGGGATTTGAACTGGGAAACTTCTGCATCTCAGCCTGATGTTCTATCTACTCAGCCACCAGGCTGTCAATTAACAACTCTCATGTCGAGGGAGCTTCTTGGGCCGGTTATATGTTGCCTTTTCGTGTGAAAACAGCCAAATCTTTAGAGGAAAATCCTGTGTGTACTGGCTTTGTATTCAAATGTATGTCGTTTCCTAAGTATGTTGTTTGGATTTTAGCACATTTGAGTTCATAAGACAGTGTAATAGCTCTTACATTTGTGGAATGTCGAAAACCATTGAACATGGATTGTAGTACTAAGAGCAGCCTATAGATGGCATACTTTTGTTTCTATCGTCAAAGGGGTAAAAATGTCAGTGACTGGGTTACTATGACTGCACTGTTAATCTTCAGCCATGCCTCTTCTTCTAAATCTATATTTGTGTGTGTGTGTGTGTGTGTGTGTGTGTGTGTGTATATATACACACTAATGTCAGCTATTCATTTCGTGATATATTAGGCACATATTTTCATGGTCTATTTAGGTTACTAATGAATCACACCTAGGTTCCTGTTTGTTGTCTGTCTGCATGTACTGTATCTATTTTTGATTTGCTGGATCTGATTGCTGCCCACTAGTTCAGCCTCGTCTAAAAGTACCACCAGACAGGGGGTGAAAGGTGAAGGAAGAATGTACAGGATGTGTTTTACTGCATCGCCGCAGCAGTGGCTTTCCTAAAGTTCAAACTTCGTTGTCGACAGCCAGCAGACATGGTGCCGTGCTGTTACGTCTCACTGAAGTCCATGTTTGAAAGTTTCATTGCAAGATTCATGCCACATGTGGTTGCCTTTACTGTGCATTTGTGCCGGAGAATAGCAGTCATACATACATATGAAAGGACTTTATCATTATGTAATTTTGCTGTTGTTGTGCATTCAGCACATTCATTCATCATCATTAGGTCTTTGAAGACGCGCAAATCACTGCAGATGTTCCCTTTTCCCACCTAAGAGCGATCAGTGCGATGTCTAAGTTTCCGTGGTTTATTAGACAATGCACAGAATTTTCTATAAAAAGCAAAACAAATAAAGGATAAAGGGAATTTCCAGCGTGTGACTTTCCCTGACTGACGCATGCTTTGGAAGGCATAGAAAAGCACAAATGCCATAATCAGATGAAAGTGCCCTCAAGAAAACGCCTCAGGCACGAACACTGCAAATATTCAGGCAGTTGTGACGGACATCTTTTGCGGGTTTCAGGATCCTTTCTTCTCCGTACTGAGTTACATGATTTACTGTCCGTAACTTGGGAATAACAGTCATTTGGAATTTAAACGTTCCTGCATGATTACGGACGGAGCTGTAATAATAACAGATGGTGATTACTGCATCAGACTCGCTTGTGTTCTTGGTGGAGTGTAACAAAGCACACGGGGAACATCTGGACCCCGGGTGACCGTATCCGTGAAAGCAGCGTTCTGCACGAGAGTAAGCGTTTCGCACAAACAAACACAACGCCTAATCACCCAGTTCACGGCCATTTGAAATTGTTATAGACCGTGGCAATCAAGATCTCCAGCTATATTTTCACTGCTCTTTGTCCAATCAGGAAGCAGAACAACTGACAAAGGATTACTGGCATAGAAAGTACCTGGGACCTCATCTGGGACATTCTTGTTTCGTTACTTGTATTGAATATTTAATTAAGAGGACATTTTGTGTCTATTTAAGGCGTTGTGCTAGTGTCAGTTTTTAAACCCAGAACTATAGAAATGAAATGGGAAGTCACAGGGAGTTTGCACAACATATTAAGCATTTGTGTCTAATACAACATGTGACCATATAGACTGTGTTTTGGAGACTTGGAGAAAACTTTCTGAAGTTTTGGTGATTGTGGTAGTGAACATGTGAAAAAGATAGCATAGCACCTTACCCCTCACCCCACGATGTCCACTAAAACATAGCTATACAAGTATGAATTCTGTGCGTGAAAATGACTCTGTTATATGAAAAATTCCCTGTAGATTCCCACCACCTGGTTAACATGACAAACCCAGCCATCCCTCTATACTTGTGCCAATCTTTCAAATGCAAGCTTTCTAGATATTTGATGTAAAGTTGCACTGTTTTTATCCCAAGAGCTTCTATAAATACCAGTCTATTTTTACGTCTCTGCTGTTTGGTGTGTGAGGAAGAAATGTCTAATATGTTAATAATGCTTCCTGGTGGAGTACAGTGTATACCACATGACTATGACTTTCGACCACGTTAGCTTACAGGAGGAGAACTACTGTACTTATGACATTTATTTCAAACAACCCCTACTGATATTTAAGTTATCCAAGGCATCCACTGAACAAATATCTTAAATGTCTTCACCCTGCTCGTTGACAGGCACGAGTATGAGACCTAACTACTCCTGTCGTCACTCTTTATGCTTTTCTGCAAAAAAATTATCTGCCTGTAACTTTACTCATCGCGACTCTTCCGCGCTTTATGAACACACCAGTGGTTTCTCTTTTCACGGCTGTGTTCAGCGCTGCTCGTGATCCAGAAAGGTTTGAGGAGGGCCATCCAGTCAAACCTTGGATACAATTGTCCTTCAGTCATAAGCGCTGCTGTAAAATCCATTGTACATTTAAATATCAACAACTCATAGCTGTAATAGTTATTAAACGTGCGTATGTTTTGTACGCCGTATGTGTAAAACCCCGCGGTGCCAAATTACAGGTGACGAGGAAGAGGAGTCAGCATCGCAGCGCAGGGTCCTGCGGCGATGATGTGAGGTCCCGTTCTGTCACTGAACGTTCCATTGTCCAGGCACGTGGTGCACCTGCTGCCCGGCCCGGCGCGCCCCGTGCTCTGCTCAATATTTAACGCGTTCTGCATTATTCACACCAGGCGCTCTCCTCGGTTTCTGACTCACCTTGGGAATTCATTTTGCTAACGAACACTGTTGGGCTTTTTGCGTTTATGCTATAAAACGAACAGGGATATTTCGTTTCAATAATATCTGCACAAACAGCAGCGACAAAATCAGTCAAAATCTGCATATCCTGAACATTACGGTTAAAACTCTTCCACATGAACCTGTACTGAATTGTTACCGTTCTTGAATTAGTTCTGTATGTAAAATGGGCAAAACAGTAACAAGTGAGGTTATATAAATATAATTGCAAACCATTTTACAACCGAAGTGTGCATTCTAAAAGGAGCTTTGGAGACAGTTGCATAACAACAACCTCGTGCATTCTCCTTTATTTGTCTTTCTTGCTCTCTGTGAGACTGTATAAAGCATCTCTGGAGAACATTTCTGGCTGTAATAGTTAACTGACAAAAATCACAAAGCCCACAATAAGGACAAAGCGCAGTGAATGAAATACAGTACAGACCTAAATTATGTGCAAATGTTTTGATATAAAACTAAAGCAATATATATATTACCTATCCAACTTGATTCCGTTCTGTATACATAGCGGACCCTGTGCATTTGCACAACGCTGGATTTCTAAATAGTTTACATTTGCGCTCAGGAAATATGGTCTTGTTAGTTTACTTAAGCGAACGGCTGATTTGGTGATTGAGTGTTTGTTAGTTTTCCGCTACCCTTGTGACAGGCTGGAATTTGCGAAATAGGTACAGTAGTGACACAAAGCACAACTCCACAGCTTTGTGTGTCAAAACGTGTCCCCATTCTTTAAGTACTCATGTGTACCCTTCCTGAATGCCCTAATTTGCCTAAAGAAAGTTCCCCCCTCCCCATACTGAGGCCCCCGGTTTCTCCTCATCTGCTGGAAGGCTTTGTACTAAAGCACATGCCTAAGAATCTCTGCTGTCCTTTTTAGACCCTTCCAGGGCGTGCCTCACAGGCTGAGGAACGCTAGGCATGGTGTACCTCAGATAACAAGGTGGACATCACAGGAACTTGTCTGAACGTGTCTTTTTTCATCAGTTTGCATTTGACACCATTATAACAGCACAGCCTCAGTCCTTTAAAAATGCCCTGGTTAACGTCATCCAATTTAATAGTAAAAATAGCACAATATAAACATAAAACACATGTTAAAATAAATTATATATAAAATAATACAGACTTTTCTATATTAAATTACAACATTGTAATCTATGTTTATTATGTGCAAATCCCTTTATTATGCACAAGTAAAACTTTTTAATAATTGTTTTTAAAAACCGCAGAACAGCTTCATCTGTATATTTGCCTTCATACGCAATTCAGGTTCCTTTTTTGTAACATTGAAAACACTACCATATGCTTTGTAAAGGTTACAGTTAATGCAGTTGTAATTGATATATTTATGTTTATGTTAATTTGAAATGCTGCCTGCTCTGTAGATACAACATTTAAATGTAGACTAAGGAAGTTTAGTGCCAAATATGTTTACTGTGGTATGTTATAAATTGTACATGCAAACAGACTGAACATTATACATTTCTTTACAAATTCAATGGTAAAATCCATAAGCCTTAAAAGTACAATACATTACTTTTCCTGAACAAGTCAGTATTCAGAAAAATGTTAGAGTGGAATATTTTCTCACTTTAAGATATTCCTTTATAAGGTCAAAAACCGCACATCAGCCATGAGGTTTTTCTCTTTCCATGTTCCTCACTGAAAAAAATTGCAGACAAATTGGACAATTAAGAACTGGTTTAAGCCACAGATAAGGAAGTCATCTCCATTAAACTTAAGTGTGAGGACTCCCATTGGCTTGACCTGTTGCCGTTCTCTGCCAGGTGGACAGTGACAGTCTTTGGGGGGGGGGGGGGAGGATTGGGTTTATGGCCCAGTATGTTTGTCACATTAAAGGAACTTGTTCTCTGCATTTAACCCATCCCTTGGGGGAAGCAATGAGCAGCCATATGCAGCACCTGGGGAGCTAGCGTGCTGAGTGACGTGCCTGGTGACAGGGCTGGGATTTGAGCTGGAGGACTGTCACATCCCAGCCTAATGTTTTACCTGTTGAGCCACTTTATTGTAAGCATTAGCTGTTTCAAGGCAGATCGGGAGTGGGCAGCAATCATGAATCATCAAAAGGCAGGGTCAAAGGTTAGAAGCAGCCAGTAAAGACTAGGATGCCTCCAGAATAAAGTTTGTGGAGACAACACAATGAGCTCGGCACAAGATCTAGCAAGGAGCAAGCGGTTTAAAAAAAAAGAACAAAATTAGTAAAACAGACACCAAAACAGAGCGAACAAAAGACACCAGCCGCTTTTACTTCCCGTCACGCGACGCGGAGCACTGCGTGTGTCTTCCCCGTCGGCCAACAGGAAGCCGTGTGCTTCCTGTTCCATCTCCTGACCTGCGCGATCTTCGTTTGGAGGGCGGGGCAGTTTGAGGGGCTGGGGGGTTGACAAGGTCGGGCGTTTTCTGCACTGGTGTTCCTTCAGCATGTTATTGTTGCTATTAATTGCATTACTGATTATTTTTATATGTTATAAGGGGAGGCTGTTTGTGGTCTGCAAAGAGGGCAGCATTCAGCAAGCTATATAGGGAGGCTTGCAGTGTACAATAAGAAAAACAGGCATAAAGCAAAATGGCTAAAGATTCACCTTGAGATTGTGAATGATGTTTCAAAGGGCAGGTATCAGTAATGAATGGCTGTATCAGAATTTTGGTTTTTCCAGAAGTTACAAACTATGTGCCTGCAGGCTAGATCTGGCCCACAATTCATTTGAATACAGCTCCTTTCATGTTTATAATTTAATATTACTGTAAATGCAGAACAACTTTTTTTTTTTTTTTTTTTGTTCTTGACGGTAAGGTGTTGTGTGGTGTTTTAGTCACCAAGCAGGAATTTTGAGTACTAACTCAAACCTTTATTGCGAACTCCAACAGCCAACAACTTCATACAATAGTTCATATTTTTACTTCCTTGACAACTTCTAACAGAAGCTCTAACCTCTTGTTTAGACTACATCAAGCACCCCCTGACACACACAAAGGAGAATACCACCTGTACAGTGGCCCCCATGTAATCTCAAGTAATCTGAGTTTGAGGCCCCTGGTCTAGCGCATTAGAATTAAAAGGTATCTCTGTTACCTAAACATAAAACAAAAAAATCTATGCTATGACTTAATACAGCAACAGCCTAGATACAATTGGAGTCCCATTAATTAGTATTATTTTTACCATACATAACTGAAGGAAATAAAGCTAAGGTAAATGACAAAAGGGCAAGTGGGATGTAAGTTACTTGATACCCTGAATGTCTGAGCTGTGAGAGGCTTGTGAAAGCAACATGAATTCTCCATCATGAGAAGGAAGCAGAGAAGGGAAAATAAGGGGGTGCAGCTCGCCTCTGTTCTCACTTTGGAACGAGAAATTGTTCTAAATTGCTTCGAGCATGCTTTTACTACATTTAGCCAGGACACGCACAAAGACGTTCCCTTTTCATGCTAATAAATTCACCAAGTGGCACTTGTTAGCCATGTGTTGTGTATATGTTAGCTACCATTTATATTTGACGACCAAAGGCAGTTAGGCCTAATTGTTTTAATAATATACAGAGCGGAGTTACTTCAAGAAATGCAGGCTGATGTTGTGCTGCTTGCAGTTTCAGTGCTGTCACTGAAAGAAAATAACAGCTTGTCTTCAGTATTTCAGTACATTTTAGGACATGTTTTTGTAAAGGAACTAACAGGTGGCATATTGAAATCTTAAACAAAAATAGCATAAAAATGTGTTTTGACACTGTTGGGGCTAATGTGGAACATTCACCAGTGTATCTATTATAAAGCGAAGAAAGACTGATTAACTGAAGCAAGAGAGGTCACTTACAGAATTACAGATAAGTAGCATAAACCACAATACATAATTTTTTGCCATCACTTTTTACTGTTACATAATTGAAACATAATGACTATTGCGCTGCAGCGTTTGATGGTAATAAATTCATTGTGCAGCATCTTCAGCAGTCATGTTTGAGCACTCAGTCATAACACATGTTCATGCTTTGTGTCCTAATTATTGTGTGGGTTGGAAGGACAGTTGTCATGGGGGATCTCTGCTGTCATCGCCTCTGGATCAGATGGTGGTCTGAAAAAAAAGCAAAAAGAGCGAGTTTGCAGTGTTCGGGGCATTTTGGTATATGTAGAGCACTCTGCTTCAGGTTGCGCACTGTAGAGCACTCTGCTTCAGGTTGCGCACTGTAGAGCACTCTGCTTCA
>JABJVR010014616.1:9316-24721 GCA_025773905.1 Chitala chitala | reverse complement strand
GCACTCTGCTTCAGGTTGCGCACTGTAGAGCACTCTGCTTCAGGTTGCGCACTGTAGAGCACTCTGCTTCAGGTTGCGTACTGTAGAGCACTCTGCTTCAGGTTGTGCACTGTAGAGCACTCTGCTTCAGATTGTGCATGTCCTCACTTTGTTGACAGCATGCAGGATGGATTTCTCTGCAGAGGTGATTTCACACAGCTGCTTTGTGCCATCGCCTGCCAAAAAGTTGCAGGTGAAAGCTAATTTACGATTACATTGTGTGTAGCTGTTAGGCCTACAATGCTACTCACTTACCCTCAATTTTCATCCAGTAAAAAGGCTTGGTATTTTGCTACTGCAATTTTTGTGCACCTTAACCTGGG
This sequence comes from Chitala chitala, assembly GCA_025773905.1. Taxonomy (NCBI): domain Eukaryota; kingdom Metazoa; phylum Chordata; class Actinopteri; order Osteoglossiformes; family Notopteridae; genus Chitala; species Chitala chitala. The sequence goes on along the minus strand of JABJVR010014616.1, from coordinate 24,359 downwards.
AGACCTTAACATAAGGCCTTAACATTGAGTTTCACCTGCATATCTGAGCACTTCACCTTTACCTGCTGTTCTTTTACAGTAGAGTGCATTCCATTACTCATTGTGATAGATGGGATGGGGGGAAAACATGCTCGTAGATTTATTTAGAAAAATTCCCAAAAATGAGTCAAAGCCTTACAAGCAAACAGAAATTAGATCATAGTAGTAAATCAACAATCGGTTATAGTACAGAAGTAAACATTGCTTGTCATCCAGAATGTAAAAGAATCTGTGGGGGAATCAAATACCCTTACAGGAAGGAAGTTCTCGTCTTTTACATAGCAGAAATAGGCCTGTATCCCTAGCCCAGTACTCCCAATGTATCAGTGTCCCAACATTCCCCTCCCCCCATGGAACATTTCCCATACACGTCCAAGACTGATGTCATGGTCAGAGTGGAAAGATCAGCCTCAGCAGAAACAGAGGCAGATTTGACAGGAAGCTGTAGGAGGGTATGCAGTGAGAGACAAGAGACCCAAGATGGTGTGTGTAGGAGGGGGATGCAGGACTGCTGTGGGGACTTGTCAGTAAACATTACTGCTGCTATCCCTTCGTGTTACATGCAGAAGTTATACGGCTCGTAAAGAAATCTTGTGCCTGGGAATGAAAGACTTATAGCCTGCACTGTGAAGTGAAAGCTCTTATCTGTCACTCAGAAATGGTGGATTGGTATTGGGCATTACACACTCACTGTGTGCAATGCTAGCTCTACGGTATAATTGTTGTATATTATAGCTGCTTGATTTCCTATTCCGTTAATTCACTAACTGCTGTCTAATTTAGTATTAACGAGTGTACATTTCAGCCTGTGAACACAATCAGCAGAATAGAAAGCCAATTGTGTATACAATAAAACCTTCAATGGCAATGACCAATCAAGAGAACACACTTAGCACCACTGTTCATTTCTCTGCACTGGCTCTCTGTGGCTGCCCACATCAGGTTCAAAGCTCTGACACTCACCTACAGAGTGGTCAGCTCAACAGCACCTCCCTACCTGAACACCGTCATCCAGGCCTACAGTCCCTCTCACCCACTGCGCTCAGCCAGTAAATGGCGTCTAATGGTCCCCACACCACACAGCAAAAGATTCCAACCAAAGACCTTCAGCTCAATAGTCCCATGACGGTGAAACAACCTACCCACCTCTGCACACTCAGTAGCCTCTCTCCCAATATTCAAAAAGACAAGTCTTCTGCAGCTTCCTATGTGTTAAAAAACTCTCCTATCCTGTACTTAACGTCTGAAAAAAAAGAAAAACATTTCATGTTATGGCACTTGGCATTTAATGTCTTGTCCCTGATTTAGCATTTCGCTTGCTTTGTACCTCAGTTGTAAAGTGCTTTGGATAAAAGCATCTGCCAAATAACAATGTAATTTTAAGGTTGAATATTTAACATAGGCTTTAAAGCAAAAACCATAGATCAGGCAAGTAACCCCTTGTTTTAAAGAAAACTTCATACAGAAAATCTTCTTTAGGATGAAGATTTTTTTTTAACAAAGTGATTCTGTTGTTGACAGTGACTCTGCCTCTCACTGTGTAGAACTGTATGTAAAAAGGGACTTTCTTAGGTAAAGGTGTGGGGATGTTTTTCTTTGTAGTGTACGGCCAGTAAGGTTAGTTGTTTTTATTGTACAAACATTGGCTGTTGCGCAGTAACATTGGGTTCTGTGTGTTCTAGGGGTGGACTGGCCGGGGAGGTCATTTTCAGGTCCCCTATTTAAAACTGCAAGGAGAGATTGATTGGGAGCCATAATTTGATTTAGCATCTCATAGGAAGAATGAGAGCATAATGCTTCTAGATTAAATCTTGGACCGGTGGTGGAAAGAAGTGATCGATCTTCTGTGATTGAATTGCATGAAGAGGTGCAGTGGTGTTCAACAGTCTGCATGCCTAGCCATGACTTGCCAAGGCAAATACACTGCGACCATAATTTCACTGAGATAAATACTGATGCAAAACAAAGCAGACACCGGAGTGCTCATCCTTGATTAGGTATTGTTTTAATAATTTGGTTGCTAATATTCCATGTGCTGGGTTTGGGCATTCACTTGTATGCAGCTAAGAAATTACCTCCAATTCCCCCTGACCCCCTCCATCACAACTGCTAAAATCTACCCTCAGAGTTATGTAACCGATGGAAATGTCAAGCACAGAGAGAACCAAAGAGGCTGTCAAATTCCAGAGACAACCATTATTTCCTGTCCCGTCTCTCTGCGTTTCTGACAGGAGCCATGCCCTGAAGCTGGTCTACTTTCAATTTTGATGACAAAGAGCAGGCAGAAAGCCCGCTGGTGGCCCGGAGCTGGACTCTCGCGCGTCTCTCATTTCTGTCACTTTCTTACATGATGGCACCTCACAGTTAACATTATTACTAGTCTGCTGTGTGCCCCCCATTCTGGGCCTCCTATTTACAGTTAATACTTGGATGGGGGTTTTGCCCTGTAATAACCGGGAACAATGTACAAGTGCTTTCCCCTTGTCGTTATTATTTCTTTACTTTTTCTTCGTTATTTGAAAAAGCTCTTTTACAATACTGTTTGTGTTGGAGCAGAATGATGCTGGACGGAGCCAAAATAAGCGGATTGTATCATCTGAGAAATAAAGCTGCCGGTCTGAAGGTCAGTTTACGCATCCTGGCGACCGACCTGTGCTTCCACAGCCGATATCCCGCCGAGATTGCCCCATGGCCACGATCTGCACGCGCTCCGAATGCGGCGCTTACCTGAGTAGTCACGTGAGCAGCGTCTCACGGGATAAGGCCGCTGCTCGCCTCACCACACCCATGCTTGTTCACAACGGCAATGCATGTTCATTTCTTGAGAATAATAGCATCTTTTTTTCCTCAGAATGTTATTGTTGGGTGTGTTGACGTTTTGATCAAGAATCTTGAAGAGGTCAGAGGAATGCTGAACCTCACCAGCGCTGTAGAGAGTTAAGATAAAAGCTCTGTGAGATAATTTCAACAGGCTAGATGGATTTGAATGTAAGTCCTCCGAGGGCTTCTCAGAATTCTCGTCCGTTATGATTGTGTTTAACTACATTTTATAGCGTGCATTCAGATTCAAATGCGCATCCAGTGTTATAAAATCTGCCATCTGTCAGAATCAGCTCAAACTTGTTTTTAAAATGTCATTTGTCCAGTTTTCTCTACTTATCTTTGCTCTAAGACTAGACAGGTATGTAATTTCTCTTTTTTCAAACTGAAAATGTGTTTTAAATGCTTGCACTCCACAGTGTAAAAGGTGCTCCAATCTGAAGGGCTTGATTTTTACATATGAAAAGAAAATCATGCTGATCTTATTCTAATTACAATCTAAGAGCAGGAATGAAGGCTATTGTGTGGAACATGAAAGGAGGTATATTGTAATATATTCACTACAAATAATGAATGAATGAATGAATAATATTCAATAATCTATTAACACAAAAGAGACATCAAATTTTTATAAAAACATAGGGAGAGGTAATGTATCTTTTAGCATCTAGCATCTTCATTGTTGTTTAATCTGACCAGGTAATTTACTGGAGGTCAGCAAAGGGCGATATAATTTTACGTTAGCATTTTGTGTTTGTGCCCTTGATTTTTATGTCCAAAACAATGTAAAAGGCAATAAACAAAAATGATGATGGCAGTTTCCAGCAAAGGAGAAACACTGCATGGAGATGTTATTCAGTTCAGTTTGTTTGCATACTGCATAGAAGGTTAAAAGGTGTGGATGAAACACGAGAAGGTCCTAAGCCAGAGGATGAGCTGACAGATGGAGTCATGAGGGGCCGTGGATTCTTCTGAGGTTGTAGATGCCTTCTTCACACACTACCGCCACAGAGCTGGTTATGGAAAGTGAGCTGCTTGCCAAAGCTGAGACGACTGATCCTCATACGTGAAGCATGAAAGGTGTTCCATATCTGAAACATTTCTGGATCTGTAATCCTTAAGAAAGTAATATATTATGGACATGTATATATTAAATACTTACTGCAGCAAATTTGTGTGCAGTGCATTGAAATAGGATATATACCAGAATAGGGTTTTGTTGATTTTTTTTATGATGTGGACGTTCTCAATCCTGACAGACTGTTAATATAGAGTTAATATAGATTTTCCAGACCAGCAAATTTTTAGCGATGGACTGTTTATTTAAATTTTCCATACTCCTGTTCCAGTTTAACTGACTTTCACAGCACAGCTCTGCTGGAATGCCATTTCTGTATGCAAGCTGTTGAAAGATGCCGTAAGAAAGCAGGATTATACTAAAATATTGGTTTAATTGTTCTAGTGAAGACTGCAGAGGATGCCTTTATGTTCCTTAGCAGTAGGTGACTGGTGATCATCCAGTGGTTTTTGTATGGGCTGCAGACATAAGCCCCTTGAACTCTTATCTGGCCACACAGAGGGGCTGCATATAAGAAGAAACCTCAGGGAGAGAGAGGGCCATGTGATCTGGCCTTTGCTACATTACTAATCTCACAGTTCCATTTTTAGGCTGGCAGCTCACTGGCCTAAAAGCGATCCGACACAGTCCATACTGGTAAAGCAGCTCTTGTACAGCTCTGTGGACCGGTGGCTCTGGGCTCTGCTGTAGGTAATGGTGAACCAGTAAACCCGTCTGCGTATGTGCTCTCCCGTCTACTGTAGACGGCGCGGCCTGATTCTTGGCTACAGCAATGAAAGTCTTTTTAAACATGCCAAGGAGGTGTATCTGGGGGTACTCATTTCTGTTAAACAGAAAATAAATTTGACAAGCCCCCACGTCTGGATAAACACGGCGCACTTGAAAGTCTGATAAGTGGTTGTTGCTGGGATAGTGTCCATTAGGAGTTGCGTTTAGGCCTCTCATAAGATGGAAACCATGGAGCTTGGCTGACTCCTTTGTCTCCAAGGAACTTCATGAATTTAATTGAAAGCCTAAACTCAGGGCAACGGACACAGTGAGAAACATTAAAAATGCATGCAGCAGTTTGCTTAAGTTTGACTTGGGTCAAATGGAATCCGTTGCTTATTTTTGGAAGTGTGACATAGTGAAGAACCACAGTGTTTGGTGAGCTCTCCACAGCCCGTGATCACGTTCGCCTTCTCCTCTGCTTGTGCCACTTCGCTTGCCATACTTAGTTCGTGCCCCTCAGTTACTCCTTCTCCATGAAGAAGTGTGTGAGACCCTGAATTTGTCCCATTGTAAGTGGCGTCTCCTGTGCTGCGTGTTTGTTTCGTGGTCTTGGATTCAGAACTTCTGTGTAAGCTTGCAGCAAATGTGCATTTCTCTGCAGTGCACCTGAGAAAAGGTACCTGAAAGGAGCTAAAACAGCAGGACATGTGTCCCGTGCTTTCTCCACAACGTGCCAAGCTGCTGAAAGGAGGAGACCGCTGCCATCAAAAAGTGCCACTTCAGCATTTTCACATCGCTTGCTTCTCCTCTGCTGGGCCTTACTCAAAAAGCACGCTTTGGCTCAGGACCACCACAGGCAAAAGTGTCTTTTTACAAGTAATCACAGTTTTGCTTATGTGTTCTTGCAGGTGACAGACATTTATTATGACAGTCTGGTGATAATCAGAGAACGTAAGTGGTAATCAGTGTTAATTTAATATGTAAATTTATGCAAAAAGGTTTAAAACTTTTTATGCAAGATGGAAACAAAGAAAATGCCCCAGTGATATCATAATGAAATATTTTACTCTCAGGTTTACAGTATGTGCAATAATACAGTAATTTTCTTTTTGACATACACAGCAGATACCTACAATCCACCAGGCATTGTATGGCAGTCAGCAGAATGGATGTAATTCTTCAAAGTTTTGAAGTAGCCTAATTAATTTTGATATGGCATTGCAGCATTGTGTGCCATGTGCAGGCCAAGACCTTCTGTCTGATTTATCGCATCAGTTCCAGGAGGGTAAGTGCTGCACAGACTTAGCCTCTATTGTGCTCTCGCTCCAGATTTTCACAGGCCCATGGGTATAATTCACTACACAAGCTGTTAGGGTCTTGCACTGGATAATCGGGTGTTTAGCAAATCAGATCGCTGATGACACAGCTACCTAGCAAAGTCAATCCCCAGTTGTCATGCTGCACACACCTGGAGGTGTCGTTTGCCACAAATGTTGCTGGTTAAACAGGTGTTACACAGCAAGCACTCAACAGTGCCCTCTCCTCGTATCGGTACCGGTTCTGTATGAAGTTTTTTTGCTTCTAAATGGTCGTGGTAACTCATCAATGAAAAAAATTTATTTAATATTTTGTCTCAGTTTCAGACATTGTAGCAAATATTGATTTTAAAGATTTTGGGTCAAGTTTTTGTAATATCAGACGACTACATAGACAAAACCATTTCAGTGTGGCCTAACTATTAAGGCTTTCTGCTGGTTGTTAAACATGACCTTTCATCCACTCAAATCTAAAGCGAAAGTTTGTACTTCTCCAATCTACCACAAAAAAAGAGGAATTAAACCCAAAACCCGGCTGATCAGTAAGCAGAGTAAACCTAATAATGGGCCTTCCACTGCTCTTCTTATATGCCTCCTGAGGTAAGTAGTAAAAGATCATCCTACTGTCCAAATTTGACAACCAGAAACACTCAAAAATGTCTAAATTTTACTGCTAAAACACTTCAAATATCAGTGGAACTGATGTTCAGTTATATTGACAGTTAAATATTAGAACCAATAGAGTGAATGAGTATGATGTAAGAGTGAACATATGGTATAAACATGTCACATACATTTTTTTCTGTTAGTGGGCATCTTACAATCACGCAGCATTGAAGCTGCAGTATAATTGTTGCACTGGTTCTTTTTCATTTCTAGGACTATACGTTTTCGTAAACTTGTTTTTGACCTTGAGTTCTGCAAATTAGTAACAACAGCATCAGTACATTTCAAGCACATTTTTATCAAGGGAGACGTTTGGCTCAGTAAACACTGAAGGTGTAGTCCATCTTGGTACCTGTCATCCTTGTAAAGGAAGCAGTAAGTAGAACCTCTTAGAATAATGCAAAGTTTGAAAAGGGGGTTGGATGGTAGAAAGGTCCTGTGGCAACCTGAGCTGACAACAGAGCGACACACCATGCAGCTGCTCTTCCATGGAAACAGTGGGTCCCAGGGGCCCCCTGGGGAACAGGAACGTCAAGCTGGAGACCCCGCTTTTGTTACCTACTGGGGCAGAGATGTGCCCCACCCCCAACCTCCACAGCATTCAATTAAATTCAGCCACTACACTTCCTTACTAATGAAACGAAGGCCGTTCCAGAGGAGGACAGAGTAACGAGACGTGAGAGGGAGAGCACGCGTATCAGGACGCTTCAGGGAAAAAGATGGCAGATAGAGAGGAGACAAGGAAGGAATGGAAATGCACACACAGCGCCAGAAGCCCTGACAGTGAAGGTAATAAGAGCTGTGCTTTGTCATCATGAAGATGAGATATCATCATTCCTGTGCGTCCCTCTATATGACTTTATATTGCCTTCAGCAGGGAATTTTTCTGTCTTATTCTAGGGCAGTCAGTTTTCATTGTAGACAAGCTTTAGATTGGTGAGGTAACAACATTTTTCTTTGTTTTTTGGTATTAGTGGTCTTTACAAGTTCTGAATGTTGACTGACCTAAGAAATAAGTATGCAGACTGGCAGTTGGGTACAATTCTCCATGTAATGAATGATATTATTCATGAAGAGCGGTGTCTTCATTCTTCTGCCAGAGAGACTGTATGCATAACCTGAAAGGGCAGCCTACAAAGGTCACTTTGCAGGCCAAGATACCGGGAGTGTGTTGGTGTTGACTTTGAACCAGATCATATGCAAAAGTCATTGAAGCTAAAAAGGGCACTTTTAATGGTGCGTTAAGTTTGAGGTCAAACTGCACAGAGACAACCTTCAGGGTCCTTTGTGTAAAGGGCAACAGACAGTTTTACTGGCCCCATTTTGTGACAAAGTAAATTAGTACATGCAGGGCCCAAAGCTTGGCACTAGAAATGCCCCACAGGACACTATCCACATTTATTCCACAGTAAGGCAGTCATTGTCTGTCCTACTGTGTCACATACATGCTTGTCACATATATGGAGCAGTTCAGAGAGGTGCTTCTCCTGTTAAGTAGGCAAAACAGAATGCCTACTATGGACTGATAAAGAAATTCTCATCACTTGAACTTATTCTGTTACTCTTACCTAAAATAGATTTAGATACTGCTACAGTGTGAAGTGTCATTCATACAGTTCCATCTCCCATTATTTACAGGTTCTAGTAATGGCCATACATATTCCAGTCATGAGCTCACCTAGTTGATGACCACAACACTTAGAAAACAGAACAGTTCCATGTCAACGAAAGCGTAAACGTAGTTGGAAAAGAAATATTCGAATTTAAATATAAATTCTTTCAACATGTGGTTAGAGGTTCTTACAGAAAAAAAGAGCATGGTAATTACATTTTTGAACAACCGGGACATTTCTCACTGCCTGCAACCGGCAACACGCCGACACCTTATACTTTCGCGAGGGGCCCTGATTAATCTGCCATCTGGGAACTTGGAGGACTTAACTCCGCCCCCACCCTGTGTCAGAGTGATAACAATAGAACTTTGCTGCAGGTCAGAGCTGTCTAATGACACAGCCCTGAGTCGAACTCCGGTTTGGGGCGTAGGACGTGACCCGTTCCTGCCTCTAATGGCCGGTTTCACTGGATGAGCGACTTGGGAGCCCTCCAAGCTGCACAGCCTTCAGCCAAAAACAACTCAACGCTGACCGACTTGGTAATACGTTGGGTTTGGGCCCATTGTCCATTACAGCGGAATTCTTACTCAAAGGCCTCAGAATTGTAACAAATTACTCCAGCCAGAGTTGATTTGCGAGAGGGTCTTCATTACATAAGGCCTTTTTTAAGTGGGGCCATTGAGATTTCTCAGTGATGGCTTATTGTTTCACTGTGTGTGTTTCTAACGAAATTCATGGTCAGTGTAGTTTGTTTCTGTGTTACTTTCTTAGCAAATGGCAAATATCTTTAGCCTAGTAAACTTTGGGCTATTCTGAAAGACAATGGTCAATTGGTTCAAATGTTGCCTCAGCATACTAGTAATACAAGTATTTTTCTCTTTGGAAGTGAAAGGACATAAAAATAAGTTTTATTATGTATAAATGTAGAAAAAGATATGTACATTGCAGGCTTTTTTTTAGCTGTGATGAATCTATTGGCTACTTTTATGGATAATGTTTAATGTAAGTTGTGCATAAAATTGGTTTATAGATCTGTGAAATTATCAGTCATTTCCAATATACTTTTATGCACCTCTCGTTTTAGAGGTCAGATTTGCTGAAAGGTTTAATTTAACAGTGTTGTGTCTTACTGGCAGAAGGCTGAGACAGAGGGTAGAGATGGATATGGTGCCCAAATGGACTCGCGTACCAGACTGCCGGTGCCCATGATGATTGGAGCCCAGTGGTTAGGTGCCCATGACCCACATGGTACTCTGAGACATGGGAGTTTGACATAGGGCCGCTCCTTTGGTGAACACAGGGCTGCTTGTTTAGGGTGATCAACTAGCACAATGGCTGCAGGTGCTCCAGGCAACAGGTCAACGGGAGAACAGTGGTTAGTACTGAGCTTTAAGGGCTCCAGGGCTCTTGGCAATGAGTGTCATAGTGACATTTTTAAGTGTTTTATAAGCAGGTTAGACCCCAGGCTGTGAAATTTTATACCAATATGACAGGGATTTATGCTAATGAACAATGAGCTATTAAAGGAACATGGAAAAACTGTCGAAACTTGACCAACACAATGTAGAGCACTGGTGGTGTTTGTTTGTCATGTTATTGAATTACACTAAATTTTCATTCATATTAATTCGGTCACCAGTATTTCATTGGTAACCTCTTACTGTACAATTTTAGCTGATAACAGTATTTGAGTTTGTGACTGATAAATAACTCCCGTTTATTGAATGTGTGTTACTTCCTGACATCAAAAATCATGAAAAGGGAAAGAAATGGAGTGTATTCATGGCTTTTAAATTTTTTTTTAAGTGTCTCTTTTTAAACCCCATTTGACGAACTCTTGCTACATGTCCTTCAGGGCCAAATCAAAAGAGCACAAATACTGTTGCATGAAAGGGCTTCTGGGTAAGGGTTAATGGTTTATAAACATGTACTTCCTTCCTGTGACTGGCACTGTATGACGGTACAGGGCTGTCAGGATGGTCCTGCTGGTACTGGAAAATGGAGAGCTTACACACAGTCTGTACAGCGGCACACTCAGCTATCTCAGAAGCAGCCTTCACTCAAAGTACTGAAGCGCCACCTTCTCCAGTCTGGTATCAGGCTAATTACCCATAACATAGAAGAGAAAAATCTGCCAAACATAGCTCAGTAATCTTGTATGCTGTTGCATAAATTACGTCAGATTGAGAACATGTTTTATGCTAGGAAATTTTCTTTGGAATTTAATGTGAAACAGTTTTCCGTTTTCCAAAACAATTTCCCCACCTGATTAATCCTTGCTGCAGCTACCTGCCCAAGGGGTCAACAAGAGTTTTTAACATGTCAACACAAATATTTAAGCTCTGCACGCACTCTTATTCTAATGTTAGGGTGCTTCTACGTTTAAACATTTTTGCTTATTCTTTGAAGGACTGGTATTGTTCAGTTCAATATCAATGTTCAGTGTGCAGAAAGTTAAATGGCATGTGGAATGTACAAATTTGTATAAATATATACATTTTCAGTATGTGATAGTTGATTGATGTGTTTTTTTTTTTTCTCATTTCCTGATATGGAAGGTGGTGGGTTCAGATGTCATATTGAGCGACACACTGCAGCTTATTTACAAGGAGAGTAACATTTTATCTGAGAGCCAGCAGACCTGAGCCACCACATTTAAAAGCACGTTCTCCCTCAGGTACAGAAAACTATTTGGAATTTCCCTGAAAAGCCACCAGTTTCCCTTTGCTCCATCAGAAGCTTGCCCCAAGGGCCGCTTCTGTCTACGTCAAAACAATGCCCATCTCAGACGGCTGCGTGACTGTGTCAGTGTCAATCAACTCACCACTCGCCATGCGACGTCATCACTCGCATGAATAGCCATTCGGGCGCCTAAAATAGGATCCGCAAGAGTGGCGCGGCCTCCGTTTCTCATTATGAACTCAGCAGATGTACCTGCTCTGACGTTTTCCGAAGCCCTTGAGCGGCCGTCAGAGTCCTGGTGTGTCCGAGAGTGACTCACGCCTCAAGGTGCACCGTGAAGTTTGAGGATTTCTGCTCCTGAAAGCAGCTGGACTTCCAGCCTCTGCAGCCTGTAACTGCTGACCGATGCACTCAGAAGCCAGTGCCGCCTCCAGGTGATCACAGGCCTTTAGTGGCACCATGTTCATGATTCTGGTGGCACGTGGGTGGTGGCTATGGGCTGTTTGTCCTTCATGGAGTCCCTTATAGAAAAAGTTTGATGGGAGGATTTGTGATGCACTTATACAGTTCTATATATTGTCATTCTACTTCCACCAGCAGAATCAGAGTCAGTGAATTGTATTGGAAAGTGTGCGTGTGAGAAAGGTGTTATATAAATAATAATAATAGTAATAAAGAAGCTGAATAGTAGGCCAGACAGCAGAAGGCAAAGATCTTGGCCAAGAGGTTGTAAAAACAGAATGCCGTTGAGGCTGTCAAGTTGAAGTTTCAAGTGGACTTTATTGTAATACCAACTATACATGTTCAGTAATACAAAATTGTATTTTTCTCCAGGACCACAGTGCAACATAGGCACGGGGACTGTACATATAGTGGGCAGTGTACACACGGGGGGTTACGTATAATGAGTACTGTATAACTACATTTGAAGACATTGTTTGAGAAGTTGTGTGACAGTTGAAAAGGACATTGTAAACCTTGTAATATGTAGGTGAGGCATATGGGAAAACAGTTGGTGAGGTAGTGCTGTTACACATCCTTACATTAATTTAGAGCTTGCAGTATAAAGTGCTCAGGGCTGTGGATTCATGGAACTGTAAATCAGTCAATGTAGGATTGGCTTTCTTTGCTCTGATGGGATTTTAGCTTCTCTATTTATTTCAGTGCAACAAAAAAAGAATAATAATCATTTAAAGCAAAGGATTCAGGGGCGTCCAAAGGCAGGTTATGGGCTCCCAAGAAATGTCTGGGGAGCAATTTCCCAAATTGCACCATAAATTTTAATGATGTGGAGATGGAGCATTTAGGTTCTCCTTAAAACGGATTCTTCCTTAATATTTACCACAAGTGTTTGTTGGACTGTGGCAGGAACAGAAGACAGACGTTCTGATCGCCGGGCTTGTATGTTTTCTGACGCTTCCTGATGTCACAGCACAGTGAAATTAATTTCATTCCAGGTACATCAGTCATCAGTGAACCAAAATGTGCAAAAATGTTTTGTGGCATTAAGGATGCAGGGACAAGTTGTGTAACATTTGGACATGTGGTCCTAAAACAAAAATCATGTTTCATTTTAGTTTGTATTTCAGTGTGTCTTTACTTTGAGACCATTCTTCATACTTTTTTATGTCTTACAACTGCTGAAAACTGAATTATTTGATTACCCTGCATATTTTACATTTACATTTTATTCATGCAGCAGACGCCTTTGTCCAAAGTGATTTACAATATTTTCCAAGTTCTCTTGTTATGATAACATTTCACTTTCAGTTTACGTATTCCATAAAAATAAGGTCGTTCAAATGAAATATTTCACATTATTATGACCTGCTTTTATCGCATTTATACATTTTCACATATGGTCAGAACAAGACACGAAATAATAATGCTGGGTTACTATACTGCTTGAAATATTTTTTAAATATAAGAGCCGTAAAAGAAGCTTTAGTCAAATATCAGAAAGGAAACAGCTTGTGGTTTTTTTCCCATCAGATAAATGAGCACTTCCTGCTGAGCAGTGGCTGTAATAGGGCATGTGACTATTTCTGGATCAATCTCTGGCTGTGAGGACACTTTTTCTGGGGGAGCCATGTAGTGATCACAGACTCCCACCATGTCTGCATTCAGTCTGCTGGTCCTCCTTTCCACCATTAACCAGAATGCAGCTCTAAAGCCTGGAGACCACAGCTGAGCAGGCAGGGCAGAGCAGAGCAGCAGGCTCCAGTGGTGCAGGGCAGGGGTATGCAGAGCTGCAGAACTGCAATCAGGGCTGCGCGGAGCCCAAACCCAGCTGGTTTTATTGTGCTGTCGTAAATGACCCGTTCCTGATGAATTAAAGCAAATCACACGAAAGCAGTTTGTTATTCTTACGTAGAGGCTGGCGAGCTGGCAGACCGGGGGAAGCCATGGCGGCAGCACGACGGCCCTTCCACAGCATCCGCAGTGTTTAAACACTGCATTGCTGGGCCCTGATTTACCAAACACACACAATGTTCCTGGCCCTTGGTTGGCGCTGTTTAATTTCAAGGTCGACGAAATGATTTTTCACAGCCGCAGTCGAACAGCAAGAGCGGAGCACGTGCTGGTTGACACTTTAATCACGGGCATATGATGGAGAGAGGGGGAATTCATGAGTATTTTAAGCCAGCCGCTCTCATCGAAGGAAGAGAAATTCTAGAAAAACAAGAAGCTTTTTTTTTTCAATGGCAGCGTGCGTTTCTTTGCGCCACTTCAGACACGCTGCCTGTTTCTTTTGGCTTCCGTTTGCGAAGCTGAGGAGCACGAGCACAATGGAACAGCTGTGGGAAGTGCAGTCCATGTCCCACATCTGGGAAAAGCACTATTTTCAGGCCCCCTCTCCATTACCCAGCCCCACTCAAATGCAAATATGTTTGATTACTCCTGTTCAGGAAAATCAAGTTCGCAAAATGGACTGTGACTACATATTTGCACTAAATAAGTTAGTTTCAGTCTTTGTAGGCCACTGTCTTTCCTTATCATTAAACATTCTCTGGCTCCACAATATTTTCAAATTAGAAAACAAACTGGCTACATGTAATGTGTTATGAGTAGTGAAGACACAATATGTCTTATGAGTAGTAAAACTCCATGGTACGTGAAAGATTGCCAGTGTCCACCCTTGACCTTAATATGCACACAGAGCAGTTTCCTCTCAGGAGTTGCCAAAGCCCACTGCAGTGATGAAGGCTAGCTGGCGTCAGGGGTCTATGTGTTATATAACCTCTCACTTGGCTTCCATGAATGGAAACGACCTGAGGAAGTGCAGGAAGACATAGTCTCTTGCATACTGCCCTCCATTAGCTGGCTGAAGTTTTTCAAATCGTTTTTTTCTTGCAGCAAGAGAGGGCTGTCACACTGGCCCACGTGTGCATCACAAGTCCCATATATCGGTGGTTCCCAAATTGGGGGGTGGCATGAGGCATGTAAACAAGAATGTTACCTGCAAAGTATTAAATATTGAACAGAACACCATTAATATACAAATGAAACATGAAGTCACCCTCTATGCAACCCATGGACCTGGTCTCTGAAGACAAAGCAAGGTGATCATAGTCAGGCGTTTTGTATGTTTAAGCTGCTACGTCTCCCAGTTCTGATGTGAAGTATTATCGTATGTCCATGATGAATGCTTGGCACTGCACGTACCCTTTGTCTTCTGTTCTCTTCCCTGCTCGTGCTCGTCATCCCTGCTGCCTTGCCTACCCTCCACCTCTGGTTTTCTCCTTGTGTCGTCCCTGTTGAACCTTTGCCTGGCATGCCATTACCGATATTTGGATTTGTCATTTGGACTGTCTTCTCTTTGCAAATAAAAGCCCCCATTCTGTAAGTGTGTTCTACTCCTCCCGCCTCCCATTCATTACAACTACTATATTTGTAAAGGGTCAACAAAGATTTATAAAATACCTTGGAAAACAGAGCCAGAAAAAAAATGTCTAATAGCTGCTGCTATTAAAAAGGCTGATCCAGACATGAAGTACAGAACAAAGAAGCTCAAAAACAGATGCATGATTTTAATGGACTGACACAGGGACCACAGTTTGGGAAGCACATCCTCCCAGCCAACGACACAGGGACCACAGTTTGGGAAGCACATCCTC